>JAJIYU010008703.1:0-17774 GCA_030144865.1 Tinospora cordifolia | reverse complement strand
ATCAGATGATAAATTCCTGATATTAGAGCGCAACCGATAAACTGACTAAGTGTTTGAAACGCCCTAATGATTGAAACTATTTGCATGTTTCGTATGCTCGTTTGTATAATGCTATTGACGTGTAGGGGAGATCCACTGGGCTTTCGAGCTTACCCCATTTTTATTTTACAGGTACTCATGAGCCCGACCCTCAATGAGGATGCAGACCAAAAACTGGAGGACTTGTAGAGAGAGAGAGTGATGATTTTTGGTAAACTATCTCTCTGTTTTTGTATAGTTTTTACGATGTATGTTCGAACTTGGGCCAGAGGGCCGTGTATCATATTTTTCTATATTATATACAGGACTATTTTTATCATTTTGAACATTGTTTTATCTTGATTGATAAACTAATGATTTTAGATATGGTATTGCTAAACAGTGTTCAATGATCTAGAAAGATTTGATCCTAAAAGTGCTTCCGCTACTATTATCTTGATTTCCAGTATAAATATGATTTTGAACATCTGGTGAATTTGAATTTGATTTGAAACCAATTGCTTAGTGAAGCATGATTAAAATGATTATTTGAACTTAAAGAAATGATTTAAACCTCGTGTATATAGGTAGAAAGATAGACTGACGACATCTGTCGCACGCCCCCGGCCTCGGCGGACCACGCGCCGAGCTTGGAGCCGCGCGACGCCCGACGACGGGGCCACAGATTGACAGACACGACGTCCGGTCCGGGGGTCAGGGTGTGACAATTTTGTTGCTTTCACTGCTCCCGTCAGAAATGTGACCAGAAAATCTAATACAACTACAATTCACCATGATTTAGACAGTAAAGATGATGAGGTAAGCTTGAATGGGTTCAGGAAAACGTATGAACTAATGTATAAAAAATGGTTGTAGGTTGGGACGCAGAACAAAGAACTGGAAGAACAAGTTGTCAAGAAAAAGGAGACTATCAAAACTCAGCAAGATGTAATCAAGGACAAAGATAAAAGAATAAATGAACTAACGAAGAGGTTAAATGCTATAGAACAAATATTGTAGCGTATCGATGCAGGAAAAACAAAGCTAAGCGAGATTCTTCACATGGGGCAAAGCTTGCAGGATCGAAGAGGGCTTAGTTACACTGTAGAAACAAAGTAGAAGAACCAGTACAAGAACAAAAGAGTAACAGCCAGAGTTCCAACATGCTACCACTGCTATAGAAAAGGTCACAAATGGAAGCACTATCGCAGCCTTATGAGGAGTTTCCAACAGAACAACTATAGGAAGGAACCAAGAACAATTCAAAGATGGGTACCTAAAAGAACATACAGAACATTAATTGCTCACACTCCGCCTATTCAGAAGAAGCTTGGTACCTTGACGAAGAATGTTTTAAGCACAAGACAGGTAACAAAAGAATGCTAACATCATACTGTGCAGGTGAAGATGGTCATGGTACCTTTGGTGATGGAGTAAAAGGAAAGGTGATCAAAAGGGGAACTCTAAATGTAGTAGATTTAACAAAATTGATGGATGTACTACTTGTGGAAGGATCGAAAGCTAATCTGATAAGTATAAGCCAACTTTGTGATGAAGATTTACATGTCAACTTCACAAAGGAAGGGTGTCAGATTTTGGATAGTTCAGGAGATTCTTTCATGAAAGGGATAAGAACTAGTGACAATTGTTATTAGTGTGAGGAGAGCATCTTGGGAATCCTGAAAAAATGCAGCAACATTGTCCTGAGCTCTCTTGAAATATGGCATGAATGGCTTGGCTACGTGAACTACAAAACCTTGAAGAACATTAGCAACATTGGAGTTGTCCGTGGGCTTCCAAAGATGAATGTCAAGCAAATTGCTATTCTATGGCTCGTGTCAGCTAGGTAAGTTGAAGAGAACCAAACACCCTTCGTTACAACATTCAACTAAAACTCGAGTCCTTGAACTATTTTACATGGATCTTTTTAGCCCAATGCAAACTAAAAGTATTGGACGAAAGAAATATATGTACATGTGTGTGGATGATTTCTCTTGATACACTTGGGTGAACTTTATTAGAGAGAAATTTGAAACATTTGGCATCTTTAGAAGCTTGTGCAAAAAGTTGTAGAATGAGAAAGGAAGTTGCATACGTAAATTAGGGAGCAATCATGGCAGGGAATTTGAGAACCTGAATTTCATGGATTTCTACAATGATCAAGGAATCAATCATGAGTTTTCTATTCCTAAGACTCCTCAATAGAATGGTGTCATTGAAAGAAATAACCACAATTTGCAGGAGATGGCGAACGTAATGCTCCATGCTAGAACTCTTCCCACTAAGTTCTAAGGCAAAGTTGTCAACACTGCAACATATACAATTAACCAAATTTACTTGTGACCCAAAACTTCCAAAACACCATATGAACCTTGGAAGGGAAGAAAGCCTAATGTAAGTTACTTTCACATCTTTGGTAGTGTGTGTTATATTCTGAATAATAGTGAACATTTAAATATATTAGATGTAAAAGGTGACGAAGGCATCTTATTGGGATATGCTACCAATAGTAGAGCATATCTAGTGTTCAATAATCACACTCAATGTGTTATTGAGTCCATAAATGTCACCATTTGTGATTATGAGAAGAAAAAAAAAATTCTAAAAATGTTGATACTGAAGAACATGTGCTAGAAATGATGCAGAAAGTGTCAAAGAATTTGATAGACAAACTGTTACAATAGTCATCGAGATAGAAGAAAGCACAGACAACCTAGCAGAAGCAGAATTTGAAACTGTTCAAGAACCCTCTCCTAGAATTCCACTGAACCATACATCAGACCTAATGCTTGGTGAGTAGAACGAGAGAAGACAACTCAAAAATGGTCCTCGAAAGAATTACAAAGAAATGGTAAGGTTTTCATGCCATACGTCCTTAATTGAGCCTAAAAATGTTAAGGAGGCTTTACGAGATAAAAACTAGATAACTGTTATGCAAGAGGAATTGAAACAATTTGGAAGAATTCAAGTATGGAAGTTGGTCCCTAGGCCCTCAGAGTAAATGTGATAGGGATGAAATGGATATTTAAAAACAAAACAGATGAACATGGGAATATCATAAGAAATAAGGTAAGATTGTTAGCTCGAGGATACAGTAAGATTGAAGGAATAGATTTTGATGAAACCTGTGCCCCAATAGCATGTCTTGAGTCTAAAAGAATATTTTTGGCTATTGCTTGTGCTCGAAAGTTCAAACTTTATTAGATGGATGTTAAGAGCGCCTTCCTCAATAGATACTTCAATGAAGAGGTCTATGTTGAATAGCCTAAAGGTTTTGAAAGTTGTGAGTACCCAAATCATATGTATCATCTTAAAAAGGCTCTCTACAAGTTGAAATAAGCTCCACATGCATGGTACAAATGAATCACAACTTTTCTCATTAAAAAAGGATACACTAGAGGTACAACTGACAAAACACTCTTTTTAAAATTCGTAGATAATCAATTAGTAATTGCTCAAATATATGTTGATGATATTGTGTTTGAGTCCACTTCATCTGAACTTTCTAATGAGTTTGATGAGTTGATGAAGGAGGAATTTGAAATGAGCATGGTTGGACAACTAAGTTACTTCCTTGGTCTTCAAATTAAACAAAGCTTAGAAGGTATCTTTATTTCCCAATCAAAACATGCCCATAACTTAGTTCAAAAATTAAGCCTAGGAAATGCAAAACATATGAGAACCCCCTTGCATATTAGTACTAAGATTTCTAAAGACTTAGACAAAAAGGATGTTGACCAAAGCTTACGCAGAAGTATGATAGGAAGCTTACCGTATCTAACGTCTAGTCAACCAGACCTTAACTATAGTATAGGTGTATGTGCTTATCACCAAGCTACTCCTAAGGCATCCCATTTAGCAGCTGTCAAAAGAATCATTAGATAGTAAGTGGAACTATTGAATATGGAATTTGGATATCTAGGGATAGCAACTTGAACCTAGGTTGTTATAATGATGCTGATTGGGCTGTTAACATTGAGGATAGGAAAAACACTATTGGTGGCTATTTTTATGTGGGAAATAATCTTGTAGTCTTGATGAGCAAGAAGGAAAATAACATATCTGAGTCCACTGCTAAAGCTGAATACATAGCAATAGGAAGATATTATGCTCAACTACTTTGGATGAAGCAAACGCCGAAAGATTATGGTACAAAGCATGACAGTATGATCCTATATTGTGATAATAAAAGTGCCATCGATATTTTCAAAAATCTGATCCAGCACTCTCGTACAAAGCATATCGATATTAGGCATCATTTCATTAGGGAATTGGTAAAAGATAGAATAGTTGTTCTTAAGCATGTAATAACAAAAAATCAATTGGATGATATCTTCACCAAACCCATAGAAGCTGTTTGATTGGAGAAATTACGTGCCTCTTTGGGCATTTGCATTAGGTGACTTCTCATTCGTTTAATATATATATATATATACATACATACATACATACATACATACATATATATATATATGTGTGTGTGTGTGTGTGTGTGTGTGTGTGTGTGTGTTTATGTCTATACTTTACTTATGATTTTATTTATTCGAGTCCTATTTGTTTTGTGTGTGTACATGAAATGCATTCAGAGCATCATCTCCTCTTCTACATTGATTCATCGATTCAGTTCTATATGCATAATGGCTCTCCATTAATGATCACGATTAGGGTTTCATTTTCATCTTCTTTATATTCAGTCTATTCGCACACCTCTACACAATGGCGCAGATTGCCTCTTTTCTTTGCAAAGCTTGTTCATCTTCTTTAACATCATCATGGTTTCCTCTCATTTCAAACTTAGCCATCCTTCTATCCTTCCTATTCGCTTTACAGATGAGTTCTAACCAAAGCCAACAAGATTCAAGACACTAGCACATAAGTTTATTCCCCCCATATTAGTGAAAATTGATTCAGATTCTTTTGGTGGTGAGATTCCTCTTGCAAATGTTCTTGCTTAGATGGCACACATGATGCAGTCCTCCACCAAAACACCATCCGTAGGTCTTGCAAAGGTGAAAGTCTCACAATTGCTCCTCATCTATCTTTATCATCCATTAAGGGTTCCCTAGAATCCTAGGATCTTGTCACTATGGTAGAATAGGGCTCCCCTACTTCTCGCCCTCTGAACCGTGACAAATTAACACCCCCTCCCAGTAATCCCTCACCCGATTCTCCTGTGGTAGACCTTGCTTGAGGCTCTCATGCCAAGTTGATAAAACCTCCACCTGAACAATGTTAGTTCACTCTTCCTCGAACACCTCGAGTGAACACCATTAGAGCTTCAGATCCCAAGATGCCCCTATTCTTTGACTTGACAAAAAAGGTTTTGTGGTCTCAACTCCAACCTAAGACCTTTCTAGTAGAATGCATCATTTATCCACCTGATTTTGTGAAGGCTGGTAATACACCTTTGTTGGAGGCCAACACTTGTTACAGTTCGTCACTTGTCATTCCTTCTTCTCTCCTTCTCTTGTTAAGGAATTTTATGCGAACTTGTTTGTTGCTATCTTGAACCCCTCTTCTCTTTGGTACCACATGAACTATGTTTGTTACAAGGTTGTTTCCTTCTCCCCATCAGAACTTAATCAATTCTTTGATTTCCATGATATGGATTGTGACCCCCTATGACCTTTTGATATTGATGTCGATATGAATGAAGTAGCCAAGGTGTTAATAGGTTATCTTGAGTGTGTGTGGCTTGGTGCTAAAGGGATCAAAGTATCATGTATAACAGTTAAGTACTTTTTGTTACTCTGAATATCCACCGTTGTCTGCATGCTTACCACCCACATTGCTACTGTATTCCATGACGTGCCATTCTCTTATATGCCATCAGCACCGAACACCCCATTAATGTGGGATAGATCAAGTTTGACTCCATTCTCAAGACTGTCAAATCAACTTCAGTAACACTTCAACCCCCTAGAAATAGGTTTAAGCTCAACCACAAGGCGGGTTGGGTCCTATGTTACATTTACAAGTGTACAACTTGCATCTCAATTCCTTTATTTAAACACTTATTGAAAAAGTTCATAGATACATCACAATGTATTAAATTTCAATTCAATAAGGCTATACAATTAGATAAAGGAATACTTTAAACTCTTTATTTATTCAAATAAAATAAAGAAAGTTACATTCTTAAATCACAACTTGAGTATATAACTTTAAAAACTTAAACAAAATTCAGCGAAAGTCTTAAATTCAAAATTTGGGCAACATGCCCTTAAAATAGAACTTTCAAAACATAGAAATAATCTAATATCCATGGCTTTCATGATTCAAGTCAATTTTTAGAAAAATAAAAGGAATGGGTGAGCATATAGCCCAGTGCATCATTCATTAAACAACTAAGTTACCATTTTAAATCAATAGCACATCCAAATTCAAACACTTTCATGCATTAAGTGATTCAAACAACTTTTTGGTTGTAGTTGACGTTAAGACTGAAATGAGTTCTACTCCCTTGACGTTCTTAATTTAGAAACCCCTCTTTTGGGTAAAAAGACATTTCTTTCTCACTTTCCATTGGATGCCACATACCAGGTATCCCTTAGTTGCGCCCCGCAACCACACACACCAAACATGTTTTAAGAACACCCATAACACCCATACAGGTTACTATGACAATACGTGGTTCTTATCTTCAATTTCTTATATTTAAGAATTACATAATCATAAAAGAAATTCAAAATGTAAATATCATAATTTTAAACAACCAAGAAAGCATGAAAACATTACATCGCATGCTCGAAACATTGAATTAAATCCTAAACATGGATTCTAAACATGGCATTCTCTCATGAGTGATTAAAACATAAAAACATGCTAACTAAAATTAAAATATGATTAAACATTTTGAAACTAAAATAAGACATGATGAAAATTAGAATTTAAACAAGCATGAACATGCTAGAAATTTAAAATAGGAAAGTAGAGGTTTAAGAAATTCCTCCACCTTAATTCGAGTTTCTTTGTAGAATCCGGCAAAATTTCTCGTTATCCACCAATTTTAGAACTTCTAATCACCAACAAAAGTACTTCAACAACTCTCTAAAACAATAAAATAAGAACTTCTCACACAAGAAAGAAAAGAGAGTAAGAAGAGGTGCCAAGAAGAGGGCAAGAACAAGCAAAGAGGGAAGTGTCAACTCTTTGCTTTGGGATAAGATGAATGTGAGCAAGAGGGGGTATTTATACGTGTTCATGAGCACAAAGGGGCATCTAGGGCAGCTAGGACAGCTTACCACGTCTTGGCATGCTTCCAAACTCATAAGGGGACGGTTTGGTGAGAAAGGAGAGTGTGCTCATGGTTGGCAAGTGGGACCATTAAGGTTTCCAATCCAAGTGTGAGCAAAATCTTTGAACCTTATTTGTTTCTTTTATGTGTGTGAACACAATTAAAGGTTTAGAATACATTTTGGTCTCTCTTGGATGCCCTCTATTAGTAGGGAAGCATTCTAATGTGTTGTGATTCATAAAATCAAATAAGTTTCTAATATGGGCACACAAAAACAAAGCTTTGGAATGTTTCTTATTTCCCTTGCATTCTCTCCCTTTTTGGGTCCACATGTGAGCATGAGGTAAGTTTCTATTTTCTAATTTTTTTCTAGGTGAAGGAATCTTTCTATATCTCTTTAAATCAGTCACTCTCATTAAACTTCTATCTTGGGTTTGTCACATGAGTGCGTGACACACACTTATGAGACATTTTATTGTAACCATAGTATATATGATCATTTATCTTGCCACATGGAATCATTCTTCATGGTTTCTATAGGTGTAGGCATACTTGATCATTTACATGGCACATGAAATCATTCTTCATGGTTTCAAATAATGGACACGTCCCATGGAGCTTAGGGTAGGGTAGGGTGCACATGATCATGGTATTCCACCCATTTAACTTGCACATGTTAGGGGTTGCCATGACTTCATGGGTTCAAAAAAATCAAATAAAAATTAATATATCCTTATTTATATTGAATTATAATTTATATAACCTATAGTTTTAGAATTACATGAACCTAATGCACATTTTAAGGTATGGTTTAACCCAAGGTGATTTTTCCTAAAAAACTTTCTTTATTTAAGACCCATTGGGTCACTAGACAAATGAAAATCCAAATCTTGGTCAGTTATTCTCATTTTCAGATATATCATTCATGTTGTTAGTTCATGTCATTTTGTTTCGTTTCAGGTCATTTCGATCCCCCGAAGTACCCTAAATGACGATTCTTTCTAATTTGGACCCCTTGAAGGGCGTTTGACAAATGAAAACCTTAACATTGACCAATTGTTCTAATTTATGGATATATCATTCATTTTGTAAGTTCATGTTATTTCGTTTCATTTCAGATCATTTCGATCCCCTGAAGTACCCTAAATGACAATTCTTTGTAATTTGGACCTCCTAAAGGGTGTTTGGCAAATGAAAACCTTGACGTTGACCAATTGTTCTAATTTATGGATATGTCATTCATTTTGTTAGTTCATGTTATTCCGTTTCATTTTGGGTCATTTCGATCCCCTGAAGTACTCTAAATGACAATTCTTTCTAATTTGGACCCCCAGAATAAGGTTTGGCAAATGAAAACCTTATTCTTGACCAATTATTCTAATTTTTTGATATGTTGTCCCCTTAGTTGGTTCATGTTACCTTACTTCATTTCAAGTTGTTTTGGGTCCTTAAGGGGCAGTAAACGAGAGTTTTAGAAACCTACCAAATTTAGCCCCGAAATGAGCTCGATTTTATTTTGCACTCAAATTTCACTGAATAAATGATAAATTTCATTTAATTGAGTACAAAGGATTTAGTGTAATTACAACCTACCCTCCTTAGAAAAATTTCGTCCATGAAATTTTTACGTAACTAAGGATTTTTAGTGAATAGATGTGGATACTTGGTCTTCATCTCACTTTCAGTTCTCAAATAGCTTCTTACACCTCGTGATGTTTCCACAGTACCTTCACTAATGGGATATCCTTCGTTTGTAGACTACATACTTTATGGTTAAGGATTCTAATTGGTGCTTCCTCGTAAATAGCATCACCTTGAAATTCACTTCCTCCTAGTGGATCATGTGAGAGGGGTCAAGTTTGTGCTTTCTCCCATTTCCTTTAATGTCTAAGACACAAGAGCTCAACATAGACTCTAGTGTCTCGATAACTCTTTCAAACTTACTGATTTGATTTGTGGATCTAGATCGCAAACATTAGGCACTTTAATGAGATGATCTACAATTTCCCATATAGTGGTTTCTCTCCAAGTCTTAGGGTATCCTCAACATCTAACCAAAGGTTAGTATGTTTATCTTATTCAATTTCTTCTATTAGGCTTGTGAGCCATTTGTCTTGTCTTTGTTCACCCCAAATCTGATTGCAAAAGATTCGGTGGGCAAGACATATTTCAGAGATTGGCTCGTTTTTCATTTTAGTGTCATACCCAGCCTAAAGTTCTCAATCTATTCAAAAGTCAAAGCTTCTTTGTCATACCCCACCTCAATCTTAATGGACTGGACCACATGGCAAGCCTCAAGTTATTAGTAACACTATCTATTCCCAGACTTTCTATTTTGAACCTTCAAAATGTAACAAGAAGAAGTTTTAAGGGAATAAATTTCATTTATTGAAAAGAATAGGTACAAAACCTTATCAAAGCTTAAAACTCATAAATGCTAACATATAACAATTTTAAATAAAGGGCTAATCAAGTTCTCCTAATATATATTTTTATACGAGGGTCTCTAGGGTAGGTCTTGATCTTCTTGAGCCTCAATAGCAAACATTCTGGCCTAGTTCTGCCCACAGCCCTGATTCTGCCCCTAGTTGGCATTCTGCTTTTGTTTTTTGCCCTAGAAACGATCATTCTGACCTCCTCCCTGAGTGTTTTGTGGCTGAGGAGCCTGAGCGGATGTAGTCGAGCAGTTTTTTGCTACATGACCCTTCTCCCTGCACACATAGCATAGTCCCTGCTTCCTCACCTGTTTTTTTAGTTCATCTTTATTTTGCCCCTATTTTTAGGTCTTTTTGGTGCCTTCCCACCACTCTTATTCTATTTCAAGGCCTCTGGGTTCTCTATTTCATTACTAGGCCTCTTGTTCTCTCCTGTTAACCTCTATTCTAAGTTGAGTTCATGCTCTAGGATTCTTATATGTCTTTAAGCTTAGAGTCATAATCACTTTCCGAATCTCAATCTCGAGACCCCGAGCAAACCAATTAATTTTCATTCTTTTTTCTTAGATCAACTCCCAAGAAAACTTATCCAATTTAGTAAACTTTCTCTTGTACTCAGTTACAGTTAAGTCCTTCTGATTAAACCTGACGAAGTCCTCTTGTAGCTTCCACAATGTCATCTCTGAAAAAAACTTTTCATGGAAGATCTCTTTGAACTCTTCTCGGTTCATCTTTATGTTTGTTTCAGCAAACATTCGTACTATCATGACTTTAGATTCAGTTTCTAAGTTCTTGATCTATTTAGTTGCCTAAAAGTTTTTCTTCTAGGTTCTTTTTATGCATGGGTACAGGATTTGGTTTCAAAGTAAATAAACAGTAAAGCATGCATATCACACAATCATACAATCAAGCTAGCACAACAAGGTTCCAAGCTTCCACCTAAGCTTTCAGGTTCAAGTGTCCCATACCACTCTACCCCTTCCATTTAGGCTTCCACCCAGAATAGAGCCGCACCTAAACAATTTTGCAAATTGCTCGATAACTAAGGTTCCTGAGCCCACTATACTCCACCATCCCATACCAGTGAGCATAGAAAAACCCATTCTGCCAGAGTTACCGATCATTCACCACACATGGTCCATCATTCCTCGAGTCCAGGCTTCCTCCATATCCCTGAATTCCTATGCATCCCATACTATATAGAAACCAAAAGATACAAAAGCTTCCCGGTCTCGTGTCCTGATCAAACAATTTTCTATTCTCAAACAAGTTTCAATTTCTAGCCTATGTCCTAAGGATTTATGCTTTTGATCCACTATGCCACCCATGGCTACACCCATGTCTCTACCTAAGGTCAATCCCCAAGACTCATGGTTTCAAACTGGTTGACTCACAACCTCTGTCAAGTTAAGACACCACCTTTGGCATCTTTTTCGACTTCTAAACAGTTTCTTGTCCTAATTTTTCACCTTCTGACCACTCGTATAAGCTCGTGGGATAACTTCTGGATCGGGCAGCGAGACCGAAGTCTGCTTAGCACCTGTGCTTTCTAGAGCAGAATAACCCACATCCCTTTCATTGTTTAACTTTACTCGGGACAAGGCTTACCTACTATCAACTCAACTTGCAGTCTTTGTATCCAAACAAAACATTTTAAAAACATATATTTCATTTTTGAAACCACTTTCTAAAATGTTTTTCAATTTCAAAAATAGAAGGTAAGGCATTGAAGATTTAATTCAATTTCGAGTGAAACCCTAATTTGAGTTTCTAATTCTAGTCAAACAGCCACTGATCGACTTTCTAATTCTAGCCCAAGGCATTCAAGATTCGATTTAATTCAAAGTGAAACCCTAATTTGAGTTTCTATGTAACAACCCACCGCCACCGCCATTGAGACCCATACCCACGTCATGGCTCCTCATGACATTGTTACTCACAAGGTATTGTCCCTGCCCTTAGGGGTTTTACTTCGCCTCCGTGGGATTCGAACCTTGATTATGTGGGTCAAATACAAATTTTTGCGAACTCCGACTACCATTGAGCTATGTAATACCTTAATCCTCTTTACTCAATTAAATGAAATTTATCATTCATTTAGTGAAATTTGGCTGCAAAATGAAACCGAGCTCATTTCGAGGCTAAATTTGGTAGGTTTACAAAATTCTCATTTAGTGCCCCTTAGGGACCAAAAACAACTTGAAATAAAGTAAGGTGACATGAACCAACTAAGATGACAACATAACAAAAAATTAGAATAATTGGTCAAGGTTAAGGGTTTCATTTGCCAAACGCCTTTCAGGGGGTCCAAATTAGAAATAATTTTCATTAAGGATACTTCAAGGGATAGAAATGACCAAAAATGAATCAAAATAACATGAACTAACAAAATGAATGACATATCCAAAAATTACAACAATTGGTTGAGGTTAACGTTTTCATTTGCCAAACGTCCTTCAGGGGGTCCAAATTAGAAAGAATCATCATTTACGGTACTTTGGGAAATCGAAATGACCTGAAACAAAATGAAATGACATGAATTAACAAAATGAATGACATATCTGAAAATCAGAACAATTGGCCAAGATTTGGATTTTCAATTGCCTAGTGACCTCAGTGGGTCTTAAATAAGAAAAGTTTTTGAGGAAAAATCACCTTGGGTCAAACCATACCGTAAAATGTTTATTAGGTTCATGTGATTCCAAAACTATAGGATATAAATCATATTTCCATGTAAATAAGGAGATATTAATTTTTATTTGATTTTTGTGAACTGATGAAGTCATGGCCACGCCTAGCATGTGTGAGTCACATGGGTAGAACACCATGATCATGTGCACCTGACCCTACCCTAAACTCCATGGGGCGTGTCCATTATTTGAAACCAAGAAGAACGATCCCATGTTCCATGTAAATGATCAAGTATGCCTAAAATTATAGAAACCATAAAGAATGATTTCATGTGCCAGGATAAATGATCATGTATACTAAGGTTACATATAAAATGTCTCATAAGTGTGTGTGTGGGCACACATGTGACAAACCCAAGATAGAAGTTTAATGAGAGTGGCTAATTTAAAGAGATATCGAAAGAATCCTTAACCTAGAAAAAAATTAGAAAATAGAAACTTACCTCATACTCACATGAGGAGCCAAAAAAGGAGGGAATCTAAGGGAAATAAGAAACATTCCAAAGCATTGTTTTTGTGTGCCCATATTAGAAACTTATTTGATTTTATGAATCACAACACATTAGAATGATTCCCTACTAATAAAGGACTTCCAAGAGAGATCAAAATGTATTCTAAGCTTTTAATTGTGTTCACACACATAAAAGAAACAAATAAGGTTCAAAGATTTTACTCACTTGGAATAGGAACCTTAGTGGTCCCACTTGCCAACCATGAACACACTTGCCTTTTTCACCGAAACCATCCCCTTATGAGTTTGGAAACATGCCAAGACATGGTGAGCTGCCCTAGATGCCCCCCTTGTGCTCATGAACACCTATAAATACCCCCTCTTGCTCACATTCATCTCATCCCAAAGCAAAGAGTTGACACTTCCCATTTTGCTTGTTCTTAACCTCTTTTCACTCTCCTTTCTTTCTTGTGTGAGAAGTTCTTATCTTAGTGTTTTAGAGAGTTGTTGAAGTATTTTTGTTGGTGATTAGAAGTTCTAAAAGTGGTGGATAAGGGGAACCTCTGCCGGATTCTACAAAGAAACTCGAATTAAGGTGGAAGGGATTTCTTAAACCTCTACTTTCCTATTTTAAATTTCTAGCATGTTCATGCTTGTTTAAATTCTAATTTTTATCATGTATTATTTTATTTTCAACATGTTTAATCATAATTTAATTTTAGTTAGCATGTTTTTACGTTTTAATCACTCATGAGAGCATGTCATGCTTAGAATCCATGTTTAGGATTTAATTCAATATTTCAAGCATGCGATGTAATGTTTTCATGCTTTCTTGGTTGTTTAAAATTCTTATATTTACATTTTGAATTTCTTTTATGATTATGTAATTCTTAAATGTAAGAAATTGAAAATAAGAACCATGTAATGTCATAATAACCCGTATGGGTGCTATAGGTGTTCTTAACACATGCTTGGAGTGTGTGGTTGTGGGGTGCAACTAAGGGATACTTGGTATGTGGCATCTAATAGAAAGTGAGAAAAAAATGTCTTTCCACCCTAAATAGGGGTATCTAAATTAAGAACATCAAGGGAGTAGAACTCTTTTCAGTCTTAACGTCAATTACAACCAAAAAGTTGCTTGAATCACTTAATGCATGAAAGTGTTTGAATTTGGATGTGCTATTGATTTGGAATAGTAACTTAGTTGTTTAAATAATGATCGATTAGGCTATGTGCCCACCCCTTCCTTTTATTTTTCAGGAAATTGACTTGAATCATGAAGGGCATGGATGTTAGATTATTTCTAAGTTTTGAAAGTTATATTTTAAGGGCGTGTTGCCCAAATTTTGAATTTAAGACTTTCGCTAAATTTTATTTAAGTTTTGAAAGTTATGTACTCAAGTTTTGATTTAAAAATGTAACTTTCTTTATTTTATTTGAATAAATAAAGAGTTTGAAGTATTCCTTTATCTAATTGTATAGCCTTATTGAATTGAGATTTAATACATTGTGATGTATCCATGAACATTTTTAATAAGTGTTTAAATAAAGGAATTGAGATGCAAGTTGTGTACTTGTAAATGTAATATAGGACCCAATCCGCCTTGTGATTGAGCTTAAACCTGTCTATAAGGGGTTGGGGTGTTACAAAGGTGGTATTAGAGCCTGGGCATTAGCTACTGCACCAAAATTAGAAAGTTTCCTCTGATACAAAGGTGGTATCAAAGCCTAGGCTTTAGGTGCCTTGGGCTAGAATTAGAAATTCAATCAGTGGTTGTTTGACTAAAATTAGAAACTCACATTAGGGTTTCACTTTGAATTGAATCGAATCTTGAATTCCTTGGGCTAGAATTAGAAAGGCAATCAGTGGCTGTTTGACGAGAATTAGATACTCAAATTAGGGTTTCACTTGGAATTGAATTGAATCTTGAATGCCCTACCTTCTAGTTTTGAAATTGAAAAATGTTTCAGAAAGTGTTTTCAAAAAGGAAGTATATGTTTTTGAAGTATTTTCTTTGGATACAAAGACTACAAGTTGAGCTAATAGTGGGTAAGCCTTGTCTCGAGTAAAGCTAAACATTGAAAGGGAGGTGGGTTATCCCGCCCTAGAAAGCGCGGTTGCATAGCAGACTTTGGTCTCGTCGCCCAATTTGGATGCTATCCCACTAGCTTATACGAGTGGTCTAAGTTGAAGAACACCCTTACTTTCTATAAAAGAAAATTAGAAGGTGAAAAATTAGGGCAAGAAACTATTTAGGAGTCGAAAAAGATGTCAAATGTGGTGTCTTAACTAGACAGAGATTGTGAGTCAACTAGTTTGAAACCATGGGTCTATGGGATTGACCTTAGGAAGAGACATGGGTGTAACCATGGGTGGCACAGTGGATCAAAAGCATAAATCTCTAGGACATAGGCTAGAGACTGAAACTTGTTTTAAAACAAAAAATTCTTTGATTAGGACACGGGACCGAGAAGCTTCTGTATCTTTTGGTTTCTATGTAGTATAGGATCCATAAGAATTTGGGGATATAGAGTGAGCTTGGACTCAGAGAATGATGGACAATGTGTGGTGAATGATTAGTAACTCTGGCAGAACGGGTTTTTCTATGCTCGCTGGTATGGGACGGTGCAGTATAGTGGGCTTGGAAACCTTAGTTATCAAGCAATTTGCAAAATTTTTTGGGTGCGGCTCTGTTCTTGGTGAAAGCCTAAGTGGAAGGGATAGAGTGGTATGAGACCCTTGAACTTGAAAGCTTAGGTGGAAGCTTGGAACCTTGCTGTGCTAGCTTGATTGTATGATTGTATCATATGCATGTTTTACTATTTATTTGCTTTGAGACCAAATCTTGTACCCATGCATGAAAAGAACCTAGAAGAAAACCTTTTAGGCCACTCAACAGATCGATAACCTAGAAACTGAATCTAGAGTCATGATAGTACGAATGGTTGCTAAAAGAAACATTGACGTTGAAAAGATGAGTCAGGAAGAGTTCAAAGAGGTCTTCCACGAAAAGTTATTTCCAGATATGACAATGTGGAAGCTACAAGAGGACTTCGTCAGGTTAAATTAGAAGGACTTGACTGTAGCTGAGTAAGAGAGAAAGTTTACTGAATTGGATAAGTTCTCTTGGGAGCTGATCTAAGAAGAAAAAATGAAAACTAATTGGTTTGCTCAGGATCTCAAGATTGAGATTCGAAAAGTGATTATGGCTCTGAGCTTAAAGACATATAGGAATCCTAGCGCATGAACTCAACTAAGAACAGAAGGTAAGAGGAAAGAACACGAGGCTTAGTAATGAAATAGAGAACCCTGAAGCCCAAAAAAAGAATAAGAGTGGTGGGAAGGTACCACAGACCCAAAAATAGGGGCAAAATAAAGATGAACTAAAAGAACAAGTGAGGAAGCAGGGACTATGCTATGTGTGTAGGTAGAAGGGTCGTGTAGCAAGAAACTGCTCGACTACACCCACTCAATCTCCTCAACCACAAAACACTCAAGGAGGAAGTCAAAATGATTGTTCTCAGGGCAGAAAACAATAACAGAATGCTAACCAGGGGCAGAATCAGGGTCATGGGCAAAACTAGGCCAAAATGTTTGCTGTTGAGGCTCAAGAAGATCAAGACCTACCCTAGAGACCCTTGTATAAAAAAATATTAGGAGAACTTGATTAAGCCTTTATTTAAAATTGTTATATGTTAGCATTTATGAGTTTTAAGGTTTGATACGGATTTGTACCGATTCTTTTCAATAAATGAAATTTATTCCCTTAAGAATCCTTATTGCTACATTTTGAAGGTTCAAAATAGAAAGTCTGAGAATAGAAAGTGTTAGTAATAACCCAAGGCCTGCCGTGTGGTCGAGTCCACTAAGACGGAGGTGGGATATGACAAAAAACTTTGACCTTCAAATAGATTGAGAACTTTAGGCTGGGTATGACCCTAAAATGAAAAATGAGCCTATCCCTACAAAATGTCTTGCCCACCAAATCTTTTGCAATTAGATTGGGGGTGAACAAAGATAAGACAAATGGCTCACAAGCCTAATAGAGGAAATTGAATAAGATAAGCATACTGACCTTTGGTTAGATGCTGGGGATACCCTAAGACTTAGGGTGAAACCACTGTATGAAAAATCACAGATCATCTCACTAAAGTGGCTAATTTTTGCCAACCAGATCCACAAATCAAGTTAGTAAATTTGAGAGAGTTACCTAGACACTAGAGGTTATGTTGAGCTCTTGTGTCTAAGACATTAAAGGAAATGGGAAAAAGTACGAAATTGACCCCTTTCACATCATCCACTAGGAGGAAGTGAATATTCAAGGTGATGCTACTTACGAGGAAGCAGCAGTTAGAATCCTCAACCATAAAGTACGTAGTCTACAAACGAAGGATATCTTGTTAGTAATGGTACTATGGAAACATCACGGGCTGGAAGAAGCTACCTGGGAACTCGAAAAGAAGATGAACACCAAGTATCCACATCTATTCACTAAAAATTCTTAGTTATGTATAAATTTCGAGGATGAAATTTTTCTAAGGAGAGATGGTTGTAATACCCTAAATCTTCTCTACTCAATAAAACGAAATTTATCATTCATTTAGTGAAAATTTGGGTATAAAATAAAACCGAGCTCATTTCGAGGCTAAATTTGGTAGGTTTCCAAAACTCTCATTTACTGTCCCTTAGGGACCCAAAACAACTTGAAAAAAATTAAGGTGACATGAACCAACGGGACAACATATCAAAAAATTAGAATAATTGGTCATGGTTAAGGTTTTCATTTGCCAAACGCCTTTCAGGGGGTCCAAATTAGAAATAATTGTCATTAAGGGTACTTCAAGGAATCGAAATGACTTGAAATGAAATGGAATAACATGAACTAACAAAATGAATGACATATCCAAAAATTACAACAATTGGTCGAGGTTAAGGTTTTCAT
>JAJIYU010008702.1:0-17745 GCA_030144865.1 Tinospora cordifolia | reverse complement strand
TTGACGAATGAGAAATATTTTTACACTTGATAGTGTATGATGTGTTGGATACAAATGAATATTCTATGAAAATTTTTAAAGAAATTAGATCCATGGATGATGATATATATGGAAAATCTCATAAGGATTAGAATCCCAGAAGGATTAAAATTTATAAAGGATTTAAAATGCATCTTAAAAACAAATGTTTCGAAACATAAATTTGAACATGTTTAACATTATCATATATATTACTTGATTATTTATGTGCATATCTTACAATCCCGCTGATTGCTATTAGTGATCATATTTACATGTTTATATTATAATTACATTTATTAATTCATGTTTATTGCTCATATTCGTATTATTTACTACTTGAATGTTATGACTATGTGAGAACTAGTGAAGAAATAAAAAAGATATCAAATTTGAAACAATTTGTATGAAAGATCTTAGAAAAACATGATTCTATCTCAGCCTGCAAATTGAGAATTTTTTAAGTTGAGTTCTTGTCTATCACTAAAAGGGAATAAAAAGTTTTAGATGGACAAAACATATCTATTAAGTTCCCCAATGGTGATTAGGTCATTTAAAGTTGATAAAAACTACTTCATCTTGATGATAAAAAAATTATTGCTCCTGAAGTACTAAATCTTATTACCATTGATGTACTTATGCTCTTAACAAATTGCATGAGATTAGATATTGTTTTCTCTACCAAGTTATTTGCAAGATATAGTTCCCACCAACTCGAAGAAATTAGAATGACATTAAGCATATACTTTGCTATCTTCGAGAAATAAATGATATGATTCTATATTTTTGAGAAAAGCAAAACAACACCAAAGTTGGCTAAAATGTAGATATTGAGTTCTTATTGGATCCCCAAAAAATAAGGTCACAAAGATGATCTACTTTCACTTATGCTGATATTGCAATGTCATAATGATTCGTGAAGCAGATTTTTCAAATGACAATCTATAAAACAAGTTATGGCGAGATTCTGACAATCTATAAAACAAGTCATGATATGTATAGTTAAGATCTATGATCCAACATATTCAAAGATATTGTGGAAGCTCGTTTGTCAACATCATATGAAGAAAATGCAACATATATTGCATGATTACAAAAAGGATTTATCGAAAGTGACAGAATCAAGTATATTTCACTAAGATTCTTCTTTATATATGAGCTTTAAAAGAATGATGGAATTGATATTCAACAAATAAGATTGAGTAAAAATCTTGAAGACTTGTTCATAAAAGTTTTGCCAAGTAAAAGATTTGGATGTGATGGCTCGAGATATTTCAAGTATGACAACAAAAGAAAGTCTACACATGTCTTCATGAGGGGGAGAATAAAGAGGAGTTATTGATTAATGCACTATACTCTTTTTCCCTTAGCTAGGGTTTTGTCTTGCTGGGTTTTCCTTGCAAGGTTTTTAATGAGGCAGTCCTAATAATAGTATAAGACTCCAAAAGAATATGTACTCTTTTTCCTACTAGATTTTTGTCCCACTGAGTTTTATCTAGTAAGGTTTTAATGAGGCATATTCTCATATAAAAGGTATTCAAAGAGAGAGTGTTATAAATAATTATCTTGAATGTCTTTGTAACTACTTACCATTTAATATTCTCTTACCCTTAAATTATAATAGGTTTATAGTCCACCATTTTTGTGTAACCTATAGGACATTTATATTATTGTAACCATTACATTTATGCGCTGTAAATGATATTTATCACTCATTATGACCAAGAGTCTATATAAAGGGATGTTCACATTGTAAATAATGTACCAAGGTTTAAATTCAACCTATTATCAAAAGAATGAAAAACTTTCTCCATTTTCTATTTTCTCTTGTCTTCTAGTAGTTCTTTGATCTTCTAGTAGTTTTTCTTTTATTTTATAAGAGAAATAAATTTTTCCCTATTTTTCTCCCAATCCAAACTACCAAATAAACCGTATTTGTAATGAAATAGAACCTAATGTGACCTGGCCCATTTGTTTAATGCGCTTTCAAGAACTAATTAGAGGAAATTACATAAAATGTCGATTATTTACAAATATTATCAAAAATATTTTGTGTAAGTTATTGGTTTTTAGTTATATCATCATTCTTATATTATTTTCATAAATACCGATATATTAAAACGCGCGCCAAAATTCAATAACTTACCATATACAAAACCTTGTATCTTAGGTTTGTAACTAATTTCTCGTTTACTTTCGTCTTCCTCATTGCGAATGTGCCCTAGATCTTAGGTTTTTAACTGCGATCAAAACAATTGCGAGTTCGTCTTCCTCTGCTCTGCAAATCGTTTCTTTCCTCTGCAAATCATTGTTTCGTGGTATGTTCATTGAATCTTTTGTTCTCATCATTGTTTTTCTCTGCTTTGCAAATCATTTCTTTGCTCTACAAATCATTGTTTTTCATTTACAAACGTTGAAATCAGCGCAATAGATACGTATATTACATACACTAAGAAGAGTAAAAAATCCAAGAATGAATCTGCATTACGTATCATCGAAGCCCCAATCAATGAAGATGTCAATAAAAACCCATCCTTTCAACTTCTCAAGTGGCAAGGAAGAGAAAAATCTATGTAAAACATGGAGATGAAAAGAAAGAGAAGATAAGCGTCGTTGAGAAGGTATATTTGTGTATATTTCTTGCACATAGACATCACGATATATATTTATGATATATTTCTTGCATATATGTGTGTATTTGTGTATATTTGTGTATATCTTGATATATTTTTGTATATTTTGTGTATATTGGTGCATATTTCCTGTACATAGATTGGTTATATTGATCACAAATGAGAAAAATCATGACATAATGATTAACGATTTGTATTATGATATGTATTTATATACATGTCATTTACAATAAAAACTTGTATACACCTGATTGTGGCAGAAATGATTTAATACAGATTATGTATACACCTGATTGTTGTATAATGATTTAATACAAATTATGATATAATTTGTTATGTTTTATGTAGGTTTATAGACCTATTGTTAAACCTGAACACTATTATTCTACAAAGGTTGTCTTTCACGTCCACCTAAGTGCGATTCACATCATCAAGTCCAAGTTGTCTGAATTGCAATTGTAGAAATTCAGAAAGACATGCTTTGGTCATTTGTTGGACATGCCCCCCACCATCTGGCAGCCTCAAATTGTCCACAACCTTCTGCTGCGTGAGGTGGTGCAGCCAAATGTAAGTGAGTTGTGGGTGAAGATTAACAATATACCTTTGAGATTTACTGTTGATGATTTTGCCCTCATAATGGGGTTAAAATACAAAGGTGCATCAAGGTCAATTGGAATGGGGGCATAAGGGGCTGCTCTTAAGGAGAGATACTTTGGTGGCACACAACGGTTAACCAAGAAAACCGTGTGTGAGACATTTGAGCAGCAGCGGTGGCGTGATGATGATGATGCTGTTAAGCTTGCCACCCTTTATTTTATCCATTTTTTTTCTTTTTTTCGCATATTAGCGATAAGGTGGTTAATGATGTAGACTTTGAGTTGATAGAATCAGGGGAATTCAATAACTACCCATGGAATAGGGACTTATATGTATATACTTTAGATTCTTTAAAAGGGAATTTCTGTATCAATAATGAAAAACAGAAGGATGCTAGGAAGGCAAAATACCCAGTTATGTATAGGTTAATAGGATTCTCGTTAGCCCTTCAGGTATGGTTCTATGAGTGTTACTCATCTGCTAGTGGTCAGTATGCTACATGTCACGGTAAAAAATGCCCTCGTATTTTGAAGTGGAGAGCTACTAGTCAACCAAGTTTCAAGCAAGTTGATAATCATTTCAATTCTTTAAATAAAACAAAGGTCAGTTATTAATAACCTTCATGCACTCTTCTCATTGTTTTTTAATATACATATGTGTTTATGTTTCTTAAATGACACTTTAACTTTCCAACTTCCATAATGTAGCTTCAAAACATGGTCCGTACAGAGGAGGAATTATCAAAACCATACATGGAGGGCATATTTGAAAACAAAAAACAGGTGTTTTATCAACCTGTTGCTGATGATGATGATTTTGTTGATCCACCATCATACAATGGTGCTGCATTCTCATCTTCTTTAAAGACTCCTTCTAGCCAGCACGATAGTGTCCAGCTTGAGGAAATTTTGAAAGAAATGAAATAAATTTATAAGAAGCAAAAAGATTTGGAAAAGCAGTATGCGAAACTCAATAATAAAGTTGATGAAAACTTCTCAAAGCTTTTCCAAGAACTTTCATCAGTAAGTGAATCCAGTTAAATCTCTCAGTATATCATTGTATATTTTGGTATATTCTTGTATATTTCTGTATACAATGATACTTATGCAATACATTGTGGTCATAAATCATCCTGTATATATTTGTACATCTGTATATGTCGGTATATTGTGGTATATTTCTATATATTGTTTGAATTTAGTATACATATTACTATTAGGCTATGTATATATCTGTATATTTTGGTATATTGATAATATTTCCTTGTACGTGCATGCATATTAATTTTAGACTTTGTATATTTATATATATTTTGGTATATTCATGCATATATCTATATATGCCTGTATATATAGTGTATATTTCTGCATATTGTCTTGCATATTTCTAATAGTATACATGTGAATATGTATAGAAAACTTTGAAAGATGAGAAAGGGCCTTCTAATGATGTTCAGCACAAGAACATCATGCCTTGCAGTCCAAGGGATGTCAATAAAGAGGCCATTGCCGATGATTCAGAAGTTCAGGTGCAAGAAATTTCTGGAGATAAGGCCAATAAAAATTCGAGAGTTTCTGATTTGGTAAGTTCTCATGAATTATGTTATGACAATCTGTATATATCTATATATTTTTGTGTTTGATAACTTGTTCACTTTGCAAGGACGTTGGACCTTCATTCTCCTTGTTAACTCAATTTATGGATGAGGACCATGACGATGAATCAAAGGGTGCTGATTTTTTGGATGAAATAAAAGCCTCTGAGATTGAAGAAGTCATTTGTTTAACTGTAAAAAAATATGAGGTGGTTGTGCAGATTTTAATTATATATATAATTTCATGTGTATTTTAGTGGTCACATATGAATGTTTATTTAATGTTATTTTTGTTTGATATTTTATTATAGGAAGCCAGTGATAAACCATCAGACATTATTACCCCAGCAACCAGAAAGAGGAAGAAGAAACTGGCACAAGTACTACAATCCCCTTTTGTTTCTTCGTTCCCAACTGGTGACAACACCACCATTGTTGAGGAGCGTAGAGTGACAGAGATTGTTAAAGGTGTATCTCCATTGGACAACTTCTTTGACAAAGATTTTGACGATAGAGCCTTCAAAGAATTCGAGTCCTGGCTTAATGATAAAAAACTAAAGCGTAGCAAGTAAGTTATATTATACATCTTTCATTCGAATGTTAGAAATATACAGAAAATTAACACAAATATACCGAAATAGACCAAAATATACCCAGACTGATATAACAGGTTTGTGTATATTTTGGTATATTTCAGTATATTTCTGTAAATTCTTGCAGATATTGTTTAATTAATGTATGTTTGCATGGATTGCTGTTGTTTATACTATATTTCATTTGAATTTTAGAAATATACATGAAATATACACAAATATACCATAATATACTTGTATATTTTGGTATATTTAGGTATATTTTTGGTATATTTCATGTTTTTACTGGCAGATATTGTTTAATTAATGTGTGTTTGCTGATTTCAACCCTCATTGCTTTCTTTTATTGAAGAAATAACAAAATATATGCTAAAAAGGACAACATATTGTCCCCAAAATTTGATTTTGCTATCGCTGATGTTGGGGAGAAGGATTGGTTTTATTCACTTGCTACGCCTGGTTATATGCTAAATTCCGTGGTACGTGTGATTACATAGTCATTATTTTTTGCTTTGAAATTGAGAAGTGTTATGTTTTTTCGTATACTGCTGTAGTTACTAATTATACACTTTGAATATTGTCATTATAGCACATTGATGTGATTTTTTACTATTTGCGAAAAAAGGGGAAGTATAATAAAAATATCAGGGTCAAGTTTACTACAACGGACAATTTCTTTGATCACAAAATTCAATCAATATATACGAGATACGTTCACAATAAGCACAATCGCACTGTCCTGGAGGATGAGCCAGTCATTGTAGAGTACATGCTAGGGCATTACTTGCATTGCAATACAAGCTGGATTCTTTGTGGTCATATCATATTTCCAATCCATATTGCATCTAATGCTCACCGGGTACTCGATCGTCTCGACGTATCTGACTGTTGCATCTATGTTTACAACTCACTTCGTTCTTCTACCATGGATGCTGCTGTTAATAAAGTATTGCGTGCTTACGTCACATTGCTGCCACTGTTTCTTGGAATGATTGGAATTTTTTATCAGCGCAATGATGTTGCAAAAAAACATGCAAGAAAAACATTCCCAGTGAGGATGGTGAATGACCTCCCATGCCAAATAGGCTGGTAATTTTGTTCACCTTGACTTTATGTAAGTATTATACCTATACTTTACATGATTTTTAATACAATTGACAGGTTTTTCTGTGTATTTGCAGTGATTGCGGCATCTTCATGTCTTACTTTGCCGAATACTTGATTCTTGAGAAAACAATCCCATCAGAATTTAATGTTGAAATTTATCGGCAAAGACTCGGTTTCCTATTATATACATATGGCAGAAGAAAATTAGAAGACGGAACCGAGAGCGACAACGAAGAAACAGGAAGATGGTCTGAGGCAATTTGAGGTGACACTGATTTTTTTTTCTATAGCAGTCTGCAGTTTTATGTACATGTAAAACTGTTTTTCTTATGTATAGAAAACATACACAACAGTATACAGAATTTTTGTATATATTTTAGTGTATCTGTGTATATTTTAGATTGTGCGTATATTTTGGTATATTTTTATATATGTAATTCACACAGGCCTGTTATATTGATTGTAAATGAGTAAATATACATTAATATATAGGAGACTATTACAGGAAACATACAACAGAAGCATTTGTGTATAACTGATGAATATTTTGGTATATTTTTGAATATTTTAGTATATTTTTGAATATTTTGGTATATTATTGAATATTTTTAGTATACTTCTTGCACACAACCTGTTAAGTTGATTGCAACTAGTAAACATACAAGAGACTGTTGCAGGCACATACAACCAAAACAACATAGCTGTCATTACAGGTACAAAGACTGTTGCAGGTAATTGCAATTTGCAATTAAATGAATCAACATAGCTGTCATTACAAGTACATACAACCAAAGCATTTGCGTATAAAAGAGACTGTTATAGGGAACATAAAACAGAAACATTTGTTTATAACTGATGAATATTTTGGTATATTTTTGAATATTTTAGTGTATTATTGAATATTTTTAGTATACTTCTTGCACACAACCTGTTAATTTGATTGCAACTAGTAAATATACAAGAGACTGTTGCAGGCACATACAACCAAAACAGATGACTGTTTATAGGAAATATATATTAATATGCAGAAAATATAAAAAATATATAAGGGGCTTATATATATTTTTTTGTAACTAAATTTCAGAGTTTGAATTGCAATTTGTAATTAAATGAATCAACATAGTTGTCATTACAATACCATATCTATCTTATTTAAACAAATTTCAAATTGCACACATATGAGGGTTTATTTTTGTTTTGGTACATTTCTACATGTTTTCTTGTTATGTCCCTTCATACCATATTTCCCACAATTTACACTTGCTGTTGTTTCCCTACCTGATTTGAAACGTCTCTTCTTCGGCCTTCCTGCTCTAACTCTTCCACTTAGATGTTGCATAATCATGTTTTTAACATTTTCTGGTATGATCCATGTTCGTTCTTCTCCTATCGGATACACTATACCAGTATATGTTGCAACCATTGACTCTTTTGTATAAGATTTTGAACAATAAGTGTATACATCCATATGTTTCTCATTAATAATAGCAACTGCATGTGGACATGGTATCTCATCCATTTGGAACCTGTTGCAAGTGCATGTTTTGTTGTTCATGTTGACTATGTACTTTCTTTCATACTCATTGACAGTATACATATCATCATTGCATCATCGTACCTGAAAATATAAAGCCAATTTAGCAGAATATATCAGAATATTTATGTATATTTGTATATATTTCAATATATTTGTGTATATATTGTACATATTTATGTACATTATTTGCATATTGTACATATTTATGTATGGATGCTTCTAGGCTTTAGTTTTTGATTTCATGAAAAGTTTGAGAAATCAAAAACTTTAGCTTGTAGAGTTTGTTTGGGATGCAAGATAGAATTGAATTAATTTTATATAATAGGATAAGATATGATTGGATTGAATATAAAGTAATTTACAAATATTTAGTGCAACACTAAATAATTATAAAATAAAAATAAAAATAAAAATAAAATAAAAAATAAGAATTAAAAAAGAAGAAGAAAAATAATAATAAAACTAAAAAATAAAAAATATTTTTGATTAGATTAAGTAATTCCACCATTTTTTTGTGCAACACAAGATAATTATAAAATAAAAATAAAAATAAATAAACAAAATAAGAATTAAAATTAAAAAAATAAGAGTAAAAAATAAAAATAAAAAAATATTTTTTTTAAGTTGGAGTGAGTGATGCTATAATTTTTTGTAGGATTGAGTAATCCTATGAAAAAAGATATAATAACAGGCCTAAAATAAGTTTTTATGTTTTATTATTGCTATAAAACATAAAATAAGATTAAAATTTAATTCAATCTTATCCTATCTCATATGCCAAACAAGCCTTAAGAGACAAGACCTCTTTTTTAAAAATTAATTTTCTAGTTGAATATGAAATAATTTGAAATCTTTATGAATAAGAATTTTAATTTTGCTGGCTAAAATTACTCTCTTGTTATCAGATTGGATTAAAGGATGAAAGGTTGAATTGTGGGTGATGCAGATCAATAAGAAATACAACCTTTTAATAATTTTCATAAAAAAAAAATTGCACCAATATCGTAAATCTAGTTATTAATTTTTAGAAATTCGCATGCGCGGGGTTGGCCGTCAAGGGCGCGCTGGTGTACCCGAAAGCAGCATTTTCCCAAAGGGCAAATTCGTCTTTTCGGAAAATCCTGAAAATTTTTTAACTTTCGGGTCGCAACTCGTAAGCCCATTCCCACCGCGGCATTGCAGCAACCGCGCAAACCCTTGCGAAGCTTTTTCCCCTTTCTATGTTATATATCTTCTGCTTCTTTACTCGAATCTTCTTCAACTCTTTGTTCTGTTGTTTGTCTATTCAATCTACTCGCTCTGGAGAATCTCAAAGGTATGTTTTCAAGCTTTTTCTTTCGATCTTCTCTTTTTTGTTTTCTGTTCTTTTCATTTTTGTTCGAATTTCATGATGTTTGGATCGATTCTTCGAATCGTATGTGTATTCTTATCCTCTTTTGATGGATTGTTGTTGAATCTGAAACCCTATTCTCTTCGATTCGAACTTGATTATCGTGGTACACAGCCATGCCAAGGATTTCAAGCTATTTGTTTCTTCTAGGTTTTGTTCCACATTTCATTATATTATCTCGGGTTTCGGATTATAACGAGTAATGCAATCATTCTTACATTTTTAGTTGATTTATTGTTGTTTTTGGTTCTACTTGTAGCTTGAATCTTTCTGAATATGCACCAGCTCCTTTTGTTGCTAGGGTTTTCTTTTTCTTTTTCTTTTTTTTTTTTCTCAAAACTTTGGTTAAGCAGGCCGCTTTGTTATTTATTTATTTATTATAAAATCCTGAGTTTGTGGTTTTGGTGTTTTTTGGTGTGCTTTGTGGTGGATTATTATTTTAGATGGTGGAGCTGAATGGAAATGCCAGTGGAAAAGGTACTTCTTATAGAATCGATCTTGAGAACTTCTCTAAACGGATAGAGGCATTTTATTCTCACTGGAGAGACCACAAAGATGACCTCTGGGGTTCTGGTGATGCGATTGCTGTTGCAACGCCACCTCCTTCTGATGATCTACGGTACTTGAAATCCTCGGCTCTGAATATGTGGTTGCTTGGTCTGGAGTTCCCAGAGACAATCATGGTTTTCATGAACAAGCAGATACATTTCTTGTGTACCCAAAAGAAGGCATCTCTTCTTGAAGTTCTGGAGAAACCGGTGAAGAAGTGTATTGATGCTGAGGTTGTAATGCATGTGAAAGCAAAAAGTGACAATGGAAGTGCATTGATGGATGAGATATTCCAGGCAATTACAAGTCAGTCAAGAAACAATGGTCATGAAAATCCAACTGTTGGTTACATAGCAAGAGAGGCTCCTGAAGGGAACCTTTTAGGGACGTGGGCTGAAAAACTTAAAAGTGCCAACGTCCAGCTTACTGATGTCACAAATGGGTTTTCAGAGTTGTTTGCTGTTAAAGACAGTGTTGAGCTTACAAATGTGAAAAAGGCTGCGTTCTTGACATCTTCTGTTATGAAGCATTATGTGGTCCCCAAACTTGAAAAGATTATTGATGATGAGGATAAGGTCACCCATTATGCACTAATGGAGAATACAGAGAAAGCTATTCTTGAACCAGCAAGGGTTAAGGTGAAATTGAAGGCGGAGAATGTTGATATCTGTTACCCTCCAATTTTTCAAAGTGGAGGGGAGTTTGATCTTAGGCCTAATGCATCAAGCAATGATGACTATCTGTACTATGAGTCAACAAGTGTAATCATATGTGCAATTGGATCTCGTTACAACAGCTATTGCTCTAATCTAGCCAGAACGTTTCTGATTGATGCCAATGAAGTCCAGAGCAAAGCTTATGAGGTACTCTTGAAGGCTCATGAGGCAGCAATTGCTTCATTGAAACCAGGTAACAGGATGAATGCTGCTTACCAAGCGGCCCTTAAAATTGTTGAAAGCGATGCCCCTGAATTTGTTGCCCATCTAACAAAGTCTGCGGGTACAGGCATTGGGCTTGAGTTCCGTGAATCGGGATTGAACCTTAATGCAAAGAATGATAGAGTCGTGAAGGCAGGCATGGTTTTTAATGTATCACTTGGATTTCAGAATTTGCAAACTAAGACTAAAAGTCCCAAGGCAGAAAAATTTTCACTGTTGCTTGCTGACACTGTTATCGTCAATGAAAAGCTTCCAGAAGTTGTGACTCAAATCAGCTCTAAGGCTGTGAAGGATGTGGCCTACTCTTTCAATGAGGAGATTGAAGAGGAGGAAGAAAAGCTTAAGGCAAAAGATGAACCTAATGGCAGTGAGATCTACTTGTCAAAGGCAATACTTCGGTCAGACAACCAGGAAATGTCAAAGGAGGAGTTGCGGAGGCAGCACCAGGCAGAACTTGCTCGTCAGAAGAATGAAGAAACTGCTAGAAGGCTGGCTGGGGTTGGCTCTGCAACCGGAGATGCACGGGGAAGTGTGCGAACAGCAAGTGATCTTGTTGCATATAAGAATGTTAATGATATTCCACCTGTGAGGGACTTGGTAATTCAAATTGACCAGAAGAATGAGGCCGTACTCCTGCCAATATATGGTAGCATGGTCCCTTTCCATGTTGCCACCATCAAAAGTGTGAGCAGTCAGCAAGACAATAATCGCACTTGCTATATCCGTATAATCTTCAACGTACCAGGGACGCCATTTAACCCTCATGATGCTAGCACTCTTAAGTACCAAGGGAGTATATTTTTGAAGGAGGTCTCATTTCGCTCAAAAGACCCTAGGCACAGTAGTGAAGTGGTGCAGCTTATCAAGACACTTCGCAGACATGTTGCATCACGGGAATCAGAGAGGGCCGAGCGAGCCACCTTGGTTACCCAGGAGAAACTGCAGTTGGCAGGAACCAGATTCAAGCCAATAAAGTTGACTGATCTTTGGATTCGCCCCTCATTTGGTGGGCGGGGGAGAAAGCTGACTGGTACACTTGAAGCTCATGTAAATGGGTTCCGTTATTCTACTTCAAGGCCAGATGAGCGAGTGGACATCATGTATGGCAACGTCAAACATGCATTCTTTCAGCCAGCAGAAAAGGAGATGATCACCCTCTTACATTTCCACCTGCACAATCACATCATGGTGGGGAATAGGAAGACAAAGGATGTCCAGTTCTATATTGAGGTAATGGATGTGGTCCAAACCCTAGGGGGTGGAAGGAGATCTGCTTATGACCCTGATGAGATTGAGGAGGAGCAACGAGAAAGGGACAGAAAGAATAGGACAAATATGGACTTCCAGAACTTTGTCAACAAGGTGAATGACCTTTGGGGCCAGCCTCAGTTCAGAGGACTAGAACTAGAGTTTGACCAACCACTAAGGGAGCTTGGCTTCCATGGAGTTCCCTACAAGGCCTCAGCCTTCATTGTCCCAACTTCAAGTTGCTTGGTTGAACTGATAGAATCACCTTTCCTTGTGATCACTCTCAGTGAAATCGAAATTGTTAACCTGGAGAGAGTTGGGCTTGGACAGAAAAATTTTGACATGACAATTGTGTTCAAGGATTTCAAGAGAGATGTGCTTCGAATTGACTCAATTCCATCCACATCTCTAGATGGCATCAAGGAGTGGCTTGACACGACGGACCTCAAGTACTATGAGAGCAGGCTGAACCTGAACTGGAGACCCATCCTGAAGACAATCACAGATGACCCAGAAAAATTTATCGAGGATGGTGGGTGGGAATTTCTCAACATGGAAGCAAGTGATTCTGAGTCTGACAACTCAGAAGATTCTGACCAGAAGTATGAGCCATCAGATGACATGTCTGACTCTGGTTCTGATGAGGAGGAAAATGACAGCGAGTCGTTGGTGGAATCTGAGGATGATGAGGACGAAGATTCAGAAGAAGACTCAGAAGAGGAAAAAGGAAAGACTTGGGAGGAATTGGAGAGGGAAGCAAGCAATGCGGACAGGGAAAAAGGTGATGAATCTGACAGCGAAGAGGAGCGGAAGAGAAGGAAGATGAAAGCTTTTGGAAAGTCTAGGGTTCCTGAGAAGAATAGGGGCCTTCCTCCGAAGAGACCAAAGTTGAGGTAGAATGTGGTTCTTTTTAACCTTCCCTTGGCATGTTATACTGTAACGAAATGGCTACTGCTGTAGTAGAAATTAGATGATGGTCGAAACTTCCTTTGTGTTCTGACTCCATTTTATATCTCTGTTGTGGAAGGCTATCATATTGTATTAGATGATTTATTGGATCGGGGTTGGTAGGACAGTCAGAATGCAGCTAGGTAGCGCTATTTTCTTGTAAATTTTTTGACATTCAGTTTATCTCTCTGCCCAATTTGTGGGACTTGATTACCTTTATGAATGAATCCTTCCTCTTTTGCAGAAAAATTGGAACTTTTTTTTAGTGACTAGAATGGCCTTTATCAGCTGAACTTGGTGCTCATTTGCTTAAGTAAAACCTTTGAATGATATGGGTAGGTTACGTGTTCATGTGTTATGACTGAATTTGCTCACATTATTATGAAATTTCTTGGGTCATTGGTTTATATATGTATAATTGACTTTGAATTGGTGTGCGTGATCAAAAGGATACCGCTTATTAGATTGGCCAAAAAACGGAAGGGAGAGAGTTCTGTCAATGACTGCTCTTATTGAGTGCTCTTATTTTACAGAAAATGTCCCTTTAGAATCTTCGAAGGCCTAGGAAGGGACTTAGTGCCATCCAGTTAACGCATTCAATAACCAAAGGAGGGATTTGTGATACATGGTATATTTTCAAGTCAATTCTTCTTGTCATTTTTCCAGGACAGACAACCATTCAATTTTTTTCCCTTCTTTGGTAAGAAGGTGGCCACTTCAGTTTAAGGTTTTCCGGCAAGATGCTGGAATCTGTCTTCCTCACTGACTTCCCTTTACCAGCCAGGTTTTTCCTTTTGTGACTATGGTTCGGTGCTGCGTTTCAGACTTACAGCCCTCTCATATTTCGCTCACATGTCTCCGGCTTCTTTCACTCTGTCGTGATTGCGGTTTTCCTACACTTCCCTCTCTCTTGATCTAACTTAGTACATTATTTTCTTGACCACCTAGCCTTCAACTGCTGGAACCTCTCTATCAAGAAGACAAGGAGCGCCAAAAATTAGAAACCTTGGCTCTGGCTATGGGGTTCTTCCCCATTTGTTGTGAGGGTCTTTTTCTTCTTGTTTTTGGGTTTTCTGTGATTCCATGTTAGGCTCTATGTTTATTGTTGTGATCTTCAAAATGTTATTTATTTGTTAGCAATATGTACTCCACTTTTAGAGAAGTAAATTTATGATAATGGATTAGAACTTTGATCAAAGAATAAAAATCCTAAGTCATTTTTTGTGTTTTCTTTTTATATGTACATTTTTAAAAAAGAGTAATGCTAAATGACAATGAGTGAACACCTAAAGATATGCATGGCTTATTTATCTTATTATTATAAGTGACATAGTTGAAATATATTGATTCAATTTAATATTTTCTTTAAATAAATGACTTTCTAGTTTTGAATTACTTATAACAATTTTTTAAGTTTTATTACTTTTTGACAATATGGTTTTTGAATGGAAACAACATTAACAGTAGCTACATATACTGCTGATTTATATTACTAAAGGGTATTTTATATATATATATTTAATATAAAGTAAGACAGGACAAAACAGGGGAAGGAATTGGTCACATATATTTTATAGTATCTTTAATAATTTTCATTCTCATCCTATCGGTAGCAACTAGCAAATATTAATTTAAGCTTTTAGAGTATTGAAAAAGAAAAGAGACTAATTTCATAAGGCCCAGCCGCCCAGGAACGAATGTACTATTGTATGGCTGATCTGCGATTACTAGCGATTTTAGTTTTATACAGGCGAGTTGCAGCTTGCAACCTGAATGAAGGATTGGTTTTGGGGTTGGCTTAGTCTCGCGGGATTGCGACCCTTTGGGCCTTAGCTAGTAATCAAGGCTATTTCTCTCTTGACGATGAAGTTTAGCCTCCATTGTGTTACTGATTGGCCTTGACCCTTCGGGGTCATATCTAATATTCAGAGTTTGCCTCGATTTGGTACCGCTCTCACAGCCCGCATCGAAATAGTACTTTAACCTTAGATGTCTAGTAGAAATCTTTCACTTACATTTTTTTTTTCCACCAAAAATGTTTTTTGAAATTTGTTGACCCTCAAATTTAGAGTATTCTACTTTCATGCGATTTACATGGTTCAACAAGCAATCTATATTTTATGATTAAAGGTACAATTGATACTATTTGTAGTAACGCTCTTTATATATCATATTAACAATTGAAATATGGTCTAATTATTTTGATTTATATTTAAAAACAGGTATTTGGTTATAAACATTTTTATTAGCTTCAATAATTTCTATATTTTTAAAAAAAATTTAAATATATAAAAACGTTTGAAGGGCAATTTTTAGATGGAAAAAATGTTTTACCGTGAATTATTCAAATTATTTCTATCGTAATATTTCTATATAAACTCACCTTCATATATTTCCATGCTAACACGTCAACGGGCATTAGGAGGACTAACCCGTCAAAAGACCGCACAAATCTCGCGCCATCAGACCACGTCAGCACTTCTTCTTCCTCGTGACCATCATCTCATCGAGATCAACATCTTGAGGTCTCAAAAGAATTTTTTTTAAAAACGGTAAATTTGATACGCGCCTTTCCACGATGCTCAGATTGTTTCTTCGGTCTGATCAGATAAGCTTTTGTAGGAGTGCATCTTTTTGAAAATTTTATCGGTTATTGGATCGATCTCTCTAAGGTCCGTTTGGTATATAAGGTAGGATAAAATTATGAGGAAATTACAGGATATGTTAAAAAAATAAATTTATTATCATTAATGTATGCCACTTTTTTACAAAGTTTCACATATATTGTATATTGTGAAATAATATCACAAATATCGGATTTTGTCTAAACTTCTGCGAATGCGATCGAATAGAGCAGATCAAACAGATCGGTCTGCTCTTGTTCGGTGGGCAATTGGTGGCGTGAAGAAACCCCACAAGTTTTGGCCCAGAACTGTGGCTTTGAGAGAAACCAACAAGTATTAGAAAACCAAGGTCGGTATCAATGCCCTTCCGTCCCAAACCACAGTTGGTATACAATGGTGATACCATTTTTACTGTTCATCTTCTTCCCAACCCTCACTGTTCCTAGTAGATGCAGAGAAAGATGCAGAGAAAGAAGAAGAAGAAGAAGAAGAACGAGAACAAAAATCGCCAGACGACGAACCACACGGTGGAGATGGGCGCGGATATCGTTTGTACAACGGCGGAGCGGCGACGACGTCTTCTTCAGCACTAATTTGGTGCGCGTTGATGAAGTGAAGAAACATAAAATCTGGTGAGATAGAACTTTTTCTTCTTCTTCTTCATCGTCATTCTGTACAGAACTATTTAGAGAAATTTTGATTGAGTGCTTGATCAAATCCTCTCTATCATTTGTCTATGCAAGTAAAAAAGGAAAGGGCAGAACGGGAGGCACTAGGAGCATTGCCCCTTTATTAGCGAACAATCCCCTGATCACGTTCCTACCCATAAGCTGCTCCCCCAGTCAAAAGAAGGTTAACATTTGCAAAACTCTGTTTGTCAGTGGGAGCCCATTTGGAGTTATGTATCCAAATTGGAAACATTTTGATTTTCATATCCTTCTACCTTAGTTGCAAACACGGACATATTATTTTCCTAATAATGTTGTGTCAAATGATTATTCACTGAACTTCAACATGTATGTATGCCTGAACCTGTTAATGTTGGGCTTAGGACAGCTTCAGTTGCATGCTAGAACCTTGTTCATAGTGTAACCAACCGCAGATGATCCAGATATTGGAGTTCGGACGTTCTACTTTTAATTCTTTTTTTTTTTTTTAAATGAGTTTTCATTTGTTCTTCAGTTTATTGTTTTACTTTACAACCGAAATTTAGCATCATGTACCGAGCGATGGAGAGATTGGAAACCCTTTCAAGTTTAGCTGTAATTGTAATCTTTTGTTCAGTTTGGTTCGGAATTGTTATAGTTGGTACTTATTTGCATGACCGTAGAGGTATATGTCACCCCAATATGTTGACTCTGCTGTATCAGCCACAGACTAGGTCTTTTATTTTTTTCTCCTCCAATTCTTTTAATAAGATCTCACCCAGTGAGGGATTCTCATCCCATCTTGAAATTGAGTAGCTGGGGCATCTCTATTTCCCCCTCACTGCAAGAGGTGGAAGCGGGTGGCTAGACTCTGCTTCATCGTAGACTGTACCAAGACCGTCCCAAATGCGAAGACCGAGTGTCTGACCTATGGTGGATTCAGCTTAACTTAGGTTTGCTGGCGAGTCCAGGCGCATTGCAATGGACGAGTTCTGGAATTAGTCATTTAACGGATCGGAATGTAAAGTTTCTTATCCACTAGAACACGAAATAATATTCAAAGGCTGTGCGTGCCTCCTTGCAATTGATGTCCAAAGTCGTGGGAGCAACAAAGTACTTTTACGGGAATGTGAAGTGTTTTCAATATGAGGATGTGCTGGCCGGCCGGTGCAAGATCAATGTCTGGAGAATTTAGTATACATATTACTTTTTATATATTGTATGCATATTATAAAAAATATAAACAAAATATACAAAAATATATCATAATATACCAAAATATATCATAATATACCAAAAAATATAAACAAAATATACCAAAA
>JAJIYU010008701.1:0-17750 GCA_030144865.1 Tinospora cordifolia | reverse complement strand
TTTTATTAATAAAGAAGTTGAATTTTTCTTTACCTTTAATTGTCTAATGTGAATTTGCACTATTGAATTTATTCTAAGGCATGTGGTACTGAAAAATAGAAAGTCAAGTGTATGTCGCTTGTAAAGTAACTCGTCCCAACTCGCCAAATGGTTAGGTCCGCCATCCAAATATGGCGGTTATGTCCAAAACTCAAGGAATTGGGGGTTGGGGGTGTTACAACTGTTGATAGCATGTTGCGTGATATATGAATATCAAATACTGTTTAGAAAAAGTACTATATGTGCCTTGTGAAGCATATTAAAATGTGTTGCTTATTTATATCTAGAATAATAATACTATGAATATGCTAGTGGTTACTAAATAAAGATGATTAAGAGATTTAACAACATACCAGCATCGTGATGCTTGCACTATGGCAGTAGTTTAGTATCATCGTAGGTGTTTCCAACCCAAGGCGGGTCTTAATGTGTAATACCCCAGAATTTTGTCAAATAATTAAAAAATTTTAATGAAATTAAATAAAATAAGTTAAGTGAATTAATTTCGAAGATTGTAAGAAACTTTTGGGTGCAAATTATGAGTTGGCAAATAAAAAATAATATGTTATGGAAATATAATAAAATAAGAGTTTTAGTGCAAAAATCGTACATATTTCAATATAGAAAAGTTACCCAAAAATAAAAAAATAATATGAAATATCAGAAATATTGATGTATAGAAATATATAAGAGAAATAAAAATAAGAAACCTTATTTAAAAAAAAACTTATTATATACTAATTTCAAAAAAATTGGTTAATTCACATAGTCACACAAGAAATAGAAAGTTGACAAAAAATAGCAATATGTATAAAATAAAATAGGCAAATAAAGCCTTAATTTGATATTTAAATAAAAATGTCAAATAAGTAGAATTAATTATAAAAAAATGACATTTAAGTAGGTCTCTGAAAAAAAAATTAAAAATAAGTAAAAAAAATTTAAGGAATTACTTTCATTTATAAAAAAATTATTTAATACAGAATATGGACATAATTTTAATTTGTAGCCTAATTGGAAAAAATAAATAAAAATAATAGTGTAAAAATGTAAGATGAAAATAAGAAATCTTATTCCAAGGTTTATTATATAAGGTTTATTGAATTTATTAGAGAAAGATTAGTAAGATTATTTAGTACATTAAATAATCAGTAAATTTATTTAATAAATTAAACGATATTATTAAATGTAAGAAAATTAGTAAGTTTATTTAATACATCAAATAATCAGTAAGCGTAATTCATATATTAAAATATATTATGTGAAAACTTAGGCGTAATTTATTGTGTAGCTTAATTGAAAAAAAAAATATATATATATATATATATATTAAAGAAAATAGAAATAAAATATTTATTAGTCAAATTAATTAATAAAACCTTATTAGCAAGTTATATATTTATGGGTTACAAAAGTAAAAGTGAGAAATATTATTAATCTGTTATTTAAATAAATTATCTAATTAGCTAGTTAATTTGGATTTACTACATCACAAAAAAAAAGAAAGTGGAAACAAAATATACAAAATTTACAATTTAATTGTACAATTAAAATAGAATAGAAATATAAATTGGAGATTAGAAAATTTTCAGAAAATTTGGATAATATAAATAATAAAAAAATTCAGATATTGAAAAAAAATTCTCAAAATAAAAATATAGAAGTGTTAGCAAGTTTATATTATAGATATATGTTGGAAAAAAAATAGCAATATATGGATTGCAAAAATTAGCAATTAAATATGTGTATAAATATAGTTTATATTAGTAAAATATAGTGAGCAAAAAAAAAAACGAACACACCGCCCAAAATATATATGTGTGTGTGTGTGTGTGTGTGTGTGTGTGTGTGTTGCTTTAAAAAAAATAAAAAAATGTGGCACACCAAACAAAAAGAAAAAGAAAAAATAAAAATAAAACAAAATAAAAATTTGGTGGCACATTGCTCGGAAAAAAACCAAAATAAAAAATCAAGAGAAAATTGATCTTGATCTTGATCAAGCCAAAATAATAATAATAATAATAATAATAATAATAATAATAACAATAATAATAATAATAAACTCTAACTACTTGATCTTGCTAATTTATATGCGAGAGAAAATTAGAAAGTTGCCTTTAGACTTGTTACCCAAAGTTACTAAATTTCACTCCCCTAAACTCTATATAAAGGACCCTAGTGCTCTTATTTTTTTCATCCCAAATCAAGAGCATACTAGCCCCTCTTGACTCTCTCTAGCCTTCTTCTTGGCAATCCCCTCAGTTCTTGAGTAATCTTGAACTGTTCTTAAATGATCTTGAGAGTTCTTGAGTGTTTAAAAACTTGGAGTAACGGAACTATGTCGAATTTCAGATGTGTGCAAAGAGATTTATTTTTAAGGTAGAAATGATTTTTCTAGCACCCCTTTTTCTTATTCGAATTGTTAGCATGTTTATTATTTGTTTGGCTTTTGAAATCAGAATAATTTTAGTTCTAGTATTCTAAAACATATTTCAGTTTCAGATTTGATCTTTGTTGAATTTATGCATTCATAGTGATCATGTCATGTTTAGTATCATACTTAGGCCTTATTTCAAAGAATGATGCATGAGTATGATTGTTTCATGATTTGATTTTTAGATTGTTCATATTCTGATTTTTTTATCTTAGTTTCATATTCTGAAATTTATTTGATGATTCAAGATTTAACAAAAGAAGATGGTGAAAATAGCACATACCATTATAACAAACATATGGGTTGCTATGGATGTTCTTTTCTCATGGATAGCCATGAGGTTTTAAGACCTAAGTGCTTGGTTGGTGGGTAAGCTCCCTAAAGTCCAAAAGTCCAATGAGATTGGCTATGAATGTCATATTTCACTCTAAGGAGGCATTTAGTTAAGAACATTAAGGGTTGAGAAACTCTTTTGGTCTAAATTACAACTTGAAACAATATGATGCTTGAAACGCCTAATGCATGCAAGTGATTGAATTATGAATGTGTTATTGGTTTGAATTTGAAAAATGGTTGTTTGAAAAAGATCCACTGAGCTTTCTGCTCACCCCTTCCTCTTTTTTTTCAGGAAATTAAATTATGAAGACCATGGAAATTGGATAGTTTCTGTTTTAGTAAGTTTCTATTTTTCTTAAGAGTTTTCTTTTGATGCAAGGGCATGTTGCCCATTTTTGAATAAGTCTTCCGCTGAAATTAAATTTTTAGAGGTTATGAATTTCTTTTGATCAACAATATAATAGTTTACATTATAAAGTTATGTACTATATTTTAGTAAGTTTCTATTTTTTTTAAGAGTTTTCTTTTAATGTAACGGCATGTTGCTCAATTTTGAATAAGTCTTCCGCTGAAATTAAATTTTTAGAGGTTATGAATTTCTTTTGATCAACAATGTAATAGTTTACATTAGAAAGTTATGTACTCTCTTTTTATGAATAAAGAAGCTGAATTTTTCTTTATCTTTAATTGCTTTGATTTTATGAAAATTTGTATTCTTGAATTTACTCTAAGGCATGAAGTATTGAAAAATAAAAAGTCAAGTGTGTGTCACTTGTAAAATAACACCAGCCTGACCTGCAAATGGTTAAGTCCACTATCAAAGAAGGGTAGTAATGTCCAATGTTCAATGAATGTGGGGGTTGGGGTGTTACATAATGCTACTGTGGCTATAGTAAGATGGGACTGATAGTCAAGTTGAGACTTCACTCCTAAGATAGGGTCATGAATAGGTAACTCGCATGTGGGGCATTACTTTTGATATTCTAGGCCTAATGGGGTATATCGAGGAAGGTCTTTTCAATCTTAACATCAACTCAAAACAATTAAACTATTGAATCACATAATGCTTGATAAGTGTTTGCATGTTTTGTATTTTGACTGTAATAATGGTTGAGATGTACTATATACGATTCACTAAGCTCTCGAGCTCACCCTACTCACTCTTTTATAGGTAACCATTGAAGATACTTATGCTAACAAGTATATAGAAATAGTTATCAGTAGTAGTATACCTCTCAATTGAGGATGTTGTTCTCAATTTCAATATTAAATAAAAGCCTTTTTCAGTTATTATATGATCTCAATGTTATTATTAATCTATTTTTAAGCTAATTTATTTATGCACTTTTTGTACTTTGAGATATGCCCTAGTGCAACCAAGAAATGAGAATTATTGATGTGAGAAATAGTAATATATCAATTATCAAAAGAAAGCAGGAGTGACTGCATGCCAATGTAATTACGCCTCAAGCTGTGAGACAAATATGTTGTCTATAACGAATGTGAATAGGTTTGAAAATTGGGGTGTTTCAAATGTGGTATCGAAACTCAATTAGTAAAACTGTTGGGCAGAGTTTCTAGACTTAGATAGAGTTGACTCAGATAAAGAATCGAGAGCTTAGGTTGTAGCTCACTAAGAAAAAAAATGTTAGTCAAATGCCAATGGTGGCGTCAAAGACGAGTTACAACTGTAAGTTATGTTTTACCTCCTAATTTTAAATTGAAATCATTTTGGATAACAAAACTATTTTCGAAAAATGTATACATATGTGTTTTAAAGGTTTTGTTTGGATACAAAGATTAAGAGTCAAGTTGATAATGGGTAAACCTTGTTGCGAGTAAAGCTAAACATTGAAAGGGAGATGAGTTATCCTATTCAAGAAAGGTTGCTTATTTAAGTAGACTCTGCCTCGTTGCCCGATTTGGAGGTTGTCCCACCAGCTCATACAAGTGATTGACATTAAAGAACACACTTCAAAATCATTTTCCTATTATTAAAACATAGGGTCAATTGTCTACTAGAATACAAAGTTGGTACCGAGGATAGTGTTGAAAATTGACAAGGGTTGTTGGTTTGACTAAAGAACCTTTCAGCCAAGAGATAAGACCCTAGGTTTAGAAAAAAAACCATAGGCAGAGATGTAGGCATTGCAAGGGTGGCATAGTGATAAATGAAAATTTTTTGAACATAGGTTAGAGACTAAAAATGTGTGAAAACAAAACATTTAATTGGTCAAGACACAAGATCAAGAAATCATATATCTCTAGTTTCTTAGTGGTATGGGACATGTAGGAATGGAGGAATTTCGGACTTGGAGATTGACAGGCCATGTGTGGTGAATGATCGGTGACTTTGGAAGAGCTTGTTTCCCTACGCTTAGCTAGTATGGGATGGTTAAGTATAATGGGGCTTGGGAAGCCCTAGTCATCTAGACATTTGTAAAATTGTTTGGGTGTAGTAAGATCTCCGAGTAGAAGCTTGTGTCGATGGGCAAGAGTGGTATGAAATGCTCAAACTCAAAGGCATGGGTGGAAGCTTGGAATTTTGTGATACTAGCATGAAATTGTATGATTGAATAATTGTTTGAACACATGCTACCTTCATAAATATGTATATCACTTGTTTCGTGATCATGAAACCAAAACCCTATACCCAAAAACATTAGAGAACTTTGAAAATCCTCAAAAAAAACTTAGAAGCATGAACTGATAGGTCACTAAACAAATTGAGAACCTAGAGATATGAATCTAAAGTTATAGCACAAACAAAACATGAGAAAATTGACAAAACGCATGACCTAGGAAAGATAGCAATTATCACACGTCTAGAAAAACATTTTGTATCCTGAGGACAAGGAAAAATGGATTTTGCATAAACGCAAATTAAATTGAATTGAGAATGTGATTCTCTGTTATGATACCTTATCAGATACTAAAGTAGCTTTTTACTTGTGGATAATTGCAAGAACCCGCAAAAACAAAATAAAGGCTAAAAACATTTACAAATTTGGTTAAAGGGATCACAGGGCACTGGTCGCAGCAACAACTCTAGTTGGAACATTGTTATCACCAAAAATGGTGGCTGAGATCTCTCAACAAATGTTCGAGCAAGTCACGAGGGCACTGCCACAGGTGATGGCCCAGATGTAGCCACAGACGACGCCATAGCCACAAATACAAGCATAGTATTAGGAGCAAATTATGAGACAGCAGCCAACGCCTATGCCTAAGATTCTAATTTTTTAGAGGGCACAAGATGACATTGAGGATAAGGAACAAAAGTCAATGCTATTGAAATTACTTCACCTATCCCAGTTTGATGGCACATCTGATAGCATAACAACCGATCATTGTTACTAGGAGCTTGATGAGCATCTGAATGTGTTAGGGGCAATAGGTCCCCATAGAGTTGCGCTTGCCACCCATCATTTTAGGGGACCAGTTAGGAGTTGGTAGAGGATGCTAAAGGCAGATCCAAACACTAATACATGATAGATGAACTGAGAAGAGTTCAAGGTGATATTTTATGAGAAATTCTTCCCTGAGGCTATGTTGAGACGAATGTAATATGAGTTTGTCCGATTAATTCAAATAGACATGACCCTAATGGAATATGAGACCAAGTTTACTAAATAGGCCAATTTTTCTCCTGAACTAATCAAGGAAGAAAAGATGAAGGCTAATAGATTTGTGAGGGGTCTCAAGATCAAGATCCGAAAGGTGATAATACCAATGGGCCTAAAGACATTCAAGGATGTCATAGAGAAAGCATTGTTATTGGAGCAAGAGCTCAACTTCGAGCAAAAGTTGAGGAATAGGAAAAAGAGACCGAACAATGGCAGAGACTACCAAGGCAATCAGAAGAAGCAAAATAGGAATCAGCGGCAAAGGCATCAGAATAATGCTGGAGTAGACAAATAGATAGCTCAAAGAGATAGATCGTGCATTAATTGTGGCCAAAGAGGACATATTGCAAAGGATTGTCGGAATCAAGAACAATAGAGGCAGAACTAGAGCAAGGCAATGGTTAGGGTGAAAATCAAGGTTTTCATGTTTAGCTACAACCACAACGGTGGCAACCCCAGCTACAACAACAACAATAGGGCAGACAAAATCAGGCCCAAGTATTTGCTATAGAAGATGAACGGGCGGATCCAGCATGGGTTGTCGAAGGTACATTCCTATCATTTAATGTTGTTGTAAAAATATTGTTTGATTCGGGTACTACTAAGTCATTTATATCAGAAGACTTAGCTAAAAGGTTCCAAGTAGTGACTATTATATTGCCAAAACCATTGTATGTATCCACTCTGATAAGAATTATAGTAGTTGCCCAAAAAACCTGCACATGTAAGTTAAGATTTGGGGAAAAACTAATAATTGCCAACCTTAGAGTGCTACCTTTCCAAGGATATAATGTGATATTAGGCATGGACTGGTTGACTCAGCATCAGGCTAAAATCAACTACTTGGGACGAAGATTCACACTAACCCTACCATTTGCTAAGATTGTGAAAATCAATGGGAACATACGAAGGTTATCACGGAGTCCTATGTCTGCCATCTTGCATTGTGTAAAACAAAGTGAGAACTTCAAGCAGTTGCTGGAGGAGGATACTGGGTATTGAAAGAAATTCAAGAGATATCAGTAGTTCAAGAATATGTAGATGTGTTCCCAAACAATCTACCTGGATTACCGCCACACCAATAAGTGGATTTCAAGATTGAACTACATTCAAGCACTAATCCTATAACCATTCCTCCTTATAGAATGACCCCACTAGAATTGATTAAACTAAAGATGCAGCTGGATGAACTCCATGAGAAGGGGTTCATTAGACCTAGTGAGTCATCATGGGGAGTTCTAATATTATTCGTGAAAAAGAAAGATGGATCCATGAAGTTGTGAGTTGATTATCAAAAGTTAAATCAGGCGACAGTAAAGAACAAGTATCCCTTGCCAAGGATAGTGACCTATTTGATCAATTAAGGGGAGCCACTCATTTTTCTAAGATTCATCTTAGGTCAGGATATCATTAGTTGAGCATCCAAAAGTTGAATATGCACAAGACAGCCTTTAAGACTCAATACATGCATTTTGAGTTCACAATGATGTCGTTTGGTTTAACTAACGTACTAGTTGCATTTATGGATTTGATGAACCGAGTGTTCAGATAATACCTCAATCAATTTGTAGTGATATTTGTGGATGATATCCTAATTTACTCCAAGTATGAGGTTAAAAATGTAAAACACTTAAAGATTGTCCTAGAGACACTGAGAAAAAAATAAACTATATGCTAAGTTTAGTAAGTGTGAATTCTGGATGAAAACGATCAAATTCTTTGGCCATGAAGTATCAGCAGAGGGCATCTCGGTAGATTTGGATAAGGTAGAAGCTATCACAAACTAGAAACAACTTAAAATTGTGATAGAAATCAAAAGTTTCTTAAGCTTAGCTGGATACTATAGGAGATTTATCAAAATTTCTCAAAGTTAGCCGAACCTATAACAAAATTAACCAGAAAAGGAATTAAATTCAATTGGGATGAGAACTGTGAACAATCATTCCAAGAATTGAAGAGGAGATTGACTTTGGCCCCCATCTTAGTCACTCCTACACATAGTATTGGATATGTTCTGTATACTGATGCTTCACAAAACGAATTGGGTGTAGTGTTGATGCAAGAAGGAAAGGTTGTTGCATATGCTTCACAACAACTGAAGGTTCATGAATAAAATTATCCAACACATGACCTAGAATTAGTTGTCATTGTATTTACCTTAAAAATTTTGAGACACTATCTTTATTGTGAAAGATTCAATCTGTTTTCAGATCACAAGAGTCTAAAGTACATCTACACCCAAAAGTAGTTATCTTAAATAGCGAAAATGGGTGGAATTCCTGAAAGATTATGATTTTCAATTACATTGCCATCCAAGAAAGGCCAATGTAGTAGCGAATACTTTGACTAGGAGATTTAACAAACAAGATGAGGAAGAAGGTCAAATGTACCAGTTAATTGAGGATTTCAACCTACGTGTCTCTTAGATTAGAAGCAGGTAAACCTTTACAACATGACTTCCCAACCAGACCTCCTACATCAAATCAAAGAAGATCAAAGGCAAGAGATATATGGATCATGACCCTAGTTGGAGTTAAAGAAGGCAAACGTACATATTTTAGAATTAACACCGAAGGCGCATTGAGACTTGGAGATAGAATCTATGTTCCTCAAGATGGACAAAGCATAAAGATCATTTTGGATGAATCCCATCAGACTAAATACATGTAATAACCCAAAATTTTTTCAAATAATTAAAGATAAATAAGTTTAATGAAATTAAATGAAATAAGTTAAGTGAATTAATTTCAAAGATTTTAAGAAATTTTTAGGTGCAAATTATGGGTTGGCACATGAAAAATAATATATATAGGAGCTATAACATAAAATAGACAAATAAGACCTTGATTTGATAATTAAATAAAAATTTCAATTTAATAGAATTAATTTTAAAATTTAAAGAGTTGCTTCCATTTCTTAAGAAAAAAAATAATAGAAATAAAGTGTATATATATATATATATGTTAATATGTGTATGAAAAATGTGTGTGTTAGTATAATAAATGTTAATACTACATATTATAGAAATATGTATATAGAAAAATTTACATAATTAAATAAAACATCATATAAGTATCAATTTATAATTACATAAATGATTATCTGAAAATAAAATACGAAATAAATAAAAACATATGGAAATGAAAAATGTATATTATTTAATTATTGGCATTAAAAAAATTGAATAAAAATATGTCTAATAAATGCAACATTAAAGAAATAGAAAGAAGGAAATATTAGAAAATTGATAAAATGGAAAGACATGTACAAAAATCATGTTTACATCAAGTGTGTAATTGGCAATTTTCGGATAATAGCAACCTTAAAAATCAACTTTGGTTATTAGAAACTGCATCCAACGGTCCAAACTTGATCCGTCCTATCCAACGAATGAAATCAAAGCCCAAAACAACGCCTAGGAGCACCAAATCAACGTAATCCAATGGCCCAGATTCGATCTGCCTCATCTAACGGTTCAGATTCAATTCTTTGATCGCAAATGACACTGCATTCGAGGATAATCGTGTGGCTCGGATCGGTGTTCAAGATCTGATGCTACACTCGAGGTCCATCCAACGGTAAAGATCAAAGCCATTTTTTTAAATCGTGATCCAGTACTGCGCTCAAGGTTGATCAACGGTCTACAACGAATTCGTTAATCTCGATCGCAATTCAATACTGCGCTCAAGGTTGATCAACGGACCACGCTGATTTCATTGATCGCGAACGTCTGTGCTGCAATCGAGGCTTATCTAACCGAAAAGATCTAAGGCGCCTAATCTATGCTACGATCGAGGAAATCCAGCGATCCACAGCAAATTCGAAAATCTTGATCGCGATCTGATGCTGCGATCAAGGATCATCAATGGTCTAGAATCAATGCTCCGAAAATAAAATCAAAAAATTTCAAAAAAAAATTCGATTAAATCCAAAAAAATCTAAAAAAAATGTTTCTAAATTCCAAAAAATTTTTCAATGCACTTGTTATTTTTTTATGCTTGGGGGGCACGAAATTTTGAATAATTGGCAAGTTTCCTACAAGGAGAACACTAAAAACTTACCATTCTACACTATTTTGAACTCTATACAAAGGACCCCTAATGCTCACATTGTGTCCATCCAAAATCAAGAGCATACTAGTCCCTCTTGACTCTCTCTAACCTTCTTCTTGGCAATCCCCTCAGTTCTTGAGTAATCTTGAACTGTTCTTGAGTGTTCTTGAGTGTTCTTGAGAGTTTTTGTGTGTTTGGAAGCTTTGAAGTATCGGAACTCTACCGAATTTCAGAGGTGTGCAGAAGAGACGTATTTAAGGTAGAAGTGATTTTTTACTTTTATTACTTTATTTTAATTTCAATAAATCTTGCATGTGTGATGATGTTTTGAAGTTGAATGATTGAATATACGTTTTAAATATGCATGCTCTATTTATTTGATGTGCCATGAGTATACATGTTATGTATATTTAGAAATCAAAAATAATAATGCATGATACGCATGAATTGTGCCATGGATAAATATTTAAGGATTCATGTTATGTACATGTCATATTGATGGTTTAATCTAATATTGTGTTTTTTATCACTAAGAAAAGATTAAATAATGATTCAATCCACATACCGGCGCGATGATGGACTGCATAGTGTCATCGTGTGTGTTCCACCCCCGATCCGACTTGTCGGCTTACCTTTGATGATTTTGAACTGGGTTTCCATGAGTGATCCCACTTCATAGATATTGGGGTTTGAGTTTCCAAGAGTGATTCTCTCTCCCAACGATGTGGAACACAGAGATTAAACTCTTTCGGTCTGAATGTCAACCATAAATAAGAAACCGTTTGAATCGCCTAATGTACAAAAGTTTTTGATATGCTTGGTGTGTTTGGATTTAAAATAATGATTTAGATGTTTAGAAAGATCCACTGGGCTATGTGCTCACCTTCCCTTCTATTTTTCATGTAATTGAATTACATGAAGACCATGAATTTTAGTTAGGTTTTTTTTAGTTTTAATTTCTATGTAAGGGCATGTTGCCCAAGTTTTGAATCTTCCACTGTAATAGTTTTCTTCAAGATCAAATTATGTACTCAATTTTATTTAATTACTTGAATTTATGAATTTCATTCATTTCTAGTATTTTTGCCTTATTAAATTCTTAAATTTAAGTGATGTACTGTCAAATAAAGTTAAGGTATGAAATGAGTGAAATAGAAAGTGATGCAAGTTGTGTACTTGTAAATGTAACATCTGCCCGACCCGCCGTTTGGTTTAGTCTACTGTCAAGAGAATGGTAGTCATGTCAAATGCTTAAAGATACGAGGGTTGGGGTTTTACAATACACGATGCATCTAGGTGGAGATAAGATATATCAAAACCTTAGAATGACCTATTGGTAGCGAGGAACTAAAATAGACAAAGCTAAGTATGTCTCTAAATGCCTAACCTGTCAGCAAGTAAAGGCTGAGCACTGATTGCCCACCGAAATGTCACAACCATACCCAATCCTTGAATGGAAATGGAATAACATTGTCATGGACTTTTTCACCAGATTACCTTGAAACTAGAAAAGAGAAGATATTATAGGTCATTATGGATCTTCTCACTAAGGTGGCACATTAGATCCATGCTTATTAGATCCTCTTGCCCATTAGATTCATAGTTCGCTGGGAGAACTCTATGCAAATGAGATAGTGCAACTTTATGGCATGCCTAAAACCATAGTGTTAAATAGATACTCTCAGTTCACATCACATTTTTGGTAGAGTCTACAAAAGGATTTGGGCACCAGACTCACTATGAGCATGGCTTCCCATCTTCAAATTGATGGTTTGTCTGAAAGAGTCATTTAGACACTAGAAAACATGTTGAGGTCTTGCCTCTTGACTTTAAGGGAAACTAGAGCAAGTACCTACACCTGGCAGAGTTCGCCTATAACATTAATTATTAGGCAAGTTTAAAAATTGTAATAACCCAAAATTTTGTCAAATAATTAAAGGTAAATAAGTTTAAGGAAATTAAATGAAATAAGTCAAGTGAAAATAATTTTGAAGATTTTAAGAAATTTTTTGGTATAAATTGTGGGTTGGCACATGAAAAATAAAATATATTGGAGATATAATATAAATTAGGCAAATAAGACCTTAATTTGATAATTAGATAAAAATTTTAATTTAGTAGAATTAATTATGAAATTTAAAGAGTTGCTTAAGAAATAAACAGAAATAAAGTATAGATACACATGTAGGTTAATATGTGTATGAATAAGGTGTGTGTTAGCATAATAAATGCTAATACTACATATTATAGGAATATGTACATAGAAAAATTCATAAAATTAAATAAATTTGTAGTGTACATGTATTTATTAAAAATAAATAAAACATTATATAAATATTAGTGTATAATTCCATAAATTATTATCTGAAAATGAAATATGAAATAAAAAAAATACATGGAAATAGTAAATGTGGATTATTTAATTAAAGATATTAAAGAAATAGAAAAATATCTAATAAATGTAATATTAAAAAAATTAGAAAGGAGAAAATATTAGCAAATCATCAAAATAAAAGGGAATATACAAGAAAATCAAGTTTTTATCAAGTAAGAAGTGTCTAATTGGAAAATTTTCAAATAATAGCAACTTAGAATAATGATTTTGGTATTAGAAACACGATCCAACGGCCAAAAACGTATAATCCATCTGATCCAAGATCCAACCGCCACGATCAAGACCTTATCGAACGCCAGGGCGCACCGGATTATCGAAATCCGACGGTCCACGATCAATCTGCTCGATCCAACGATTCAGATATCATCCGTCTAATTTCGATCTCAAAAACGAGTATTGCGATCGAGGAAATCCGACGGATCACGATCAACCCGCCTGATCTCAATCACGAATCGAGTACTGCGATCGAGGAAATCTGACGTTCCATATTTCACCCGCCTGATCTCAATCGCGAATCCAATGCTACGATCGTGGAAATCTAACGGCCGACATTCCACCTGCCCGATCTTGATCACGAACGGAATCTTGAGGAGAATATGACGGTCTAGATCCAAGGCTCCAATTAAATACGAAATAAAATAACGAAAAATATCCGAAAAATCCAAAAATTGGTTTCTAAATTTCCAAAAATTTCCAAAAATTCACTTTCTATTCTCCTATGCTTGGGGGGCACGAAATTCTAAAGAATTAGCAAGTTTCCTACAAGATAACACCACGAACTTGTCATTCTCTACCCTTTTGAATTCTATATAAACACTCCCCATGCTCACAATTCATCTCATCCCAATTCAAGAGCATACTAGTCCCTCTTGACTCTCTCTAGCCTTCGTTTTGGCAATCCCCTTAGTTCTTGAGTGATCTTGAACTATCTTGAGTGTTCTTGAGTATTATTGAGTGTTCTTGAGTGTTTGGAGGCTTTGAAGTAATAGAACTCTGCCGAATTTCAATGGCGTACAAAAGGGACGTATTTAAGGTGGAAGTGGCTTCTAACTTCTACTTCTTTATTTTAATTTGAATAAGTCTTGCATGTGTGATGATGTTTTAAACATGATGGATTGAATATATGTTTTAATATGCATGCTTTATTTATTTGATGTGCCATGAATATACATGTTACGCATGTTTAGAAATTAAGAATATTGATGCATGTTATACATGAATTGTGCCATGAATAAATATTTAATGATTCATGTTTTGTATATGTTGCTTCGATGGTTTAATCCGATATTGTGTGTTTTATCACTAAGAAAAGATTCAATCCACGTACCAACGCGATGATGGACATAGTGTCATCGTGTGTGTTCCACCCCCCGACCCAGCTTGCCGGTTTATCATTGACGATTTCGAACTAGGTTTCCAAGAGTGATCCCACTTCATAGATATTGGGGTTTGAGTTTTCATTTGTCACTCTCTCCCCACGATGTGGAACACAGAGATTAAACTCTTTCGGTCCGAATGTCAACTATAAACAAGAAATTTGTTTGAATCGCCTAATGTACAAAGGTGTTTGATATGTTTGGTTTGTTTGAATTGAAATAATGATTTAGATGTTTAGAAAGATCCACTGGGCTGTGTGCTCACCCTTCCTTCTATTTTCAGGTAATTGATTTACATGAAGACTATGAAAATTAGTTGGGTTCGTTTTATTTAAAAAAGTTTTTTTTTTATTTTCTATGTAAGGGTATGTTGGCCAAGTTTTAAGACTTTCGCTGTAATAATTTTTTTTAATCAAATTATGTACTCAATTTTATTTAGTTAATTGAGTTTATGAATTTCAATTATTTCTTTTATTATTACCTTATTAAATTCCTAAATTTATGTCATGTACTATTAAATACGATCAAAGCATGAAATAATTGAAATAGAAAGAACGTCAAGTGTGTGTCACTTGTAAAGTAACACCAGCCCGGCCCACCGTTTGGTTTAACCCACCGTCAAGAGAATGGTGGTCGTGTCCAATGCTTAAAAATACGGGGGTTGGGGTGTTACAAAAATGGCTCCGTATGAAGCTCTCTATAGGAGGCCCTACAGATCGCCAACCTGTTGGGCTGAACTTAAGGACCACATGCTTACTGGGCCTGATCTAGTGGAACAGACGAACAATCAAGTAAAATAGATACAAAAGAAATCGCCCACATCATAGAGTAAACAAAAGAGTTATGCCGATAAAAGGAGAAAGCCACTAGAGTTCCAAGCGAGTGATAGAATGTTCTTGAGAATAAGTCCTCATAAAGGAATCAAGAGGTTGGGATACAAAGGAAAGTTATCACCCAGATTTATCAGTCCATTCAAAATACTTAGAAGAATTGGAGAATGTGCTTACGAGTTAAATCTACCAAACAGAATATCCTTAATTTACAACGTGTTTCATCTGTCAATGTTGAGGAAGTATGAGATCGACCCCTCTCACATACTCCATTTGGGAAGAAGTGGACATCCAAGGCAATGCCACGTATGAAGAAGTGGTAGTTCGGATCCTTGACTGCAAGGTACAAAGCTTGACAACAAAAAACATTCCCTTTGTTAAAGTTTTCTGAAAGCATCATAGAGTGGAAGAAGCAACTTGGGAGTTGGAAAGCAAGATGAAAAACAACTACCCAGATCTCTTCACCAAAAATACTTGACCAAACAACATTGAAATGAGTAAGTACAAATTTCGAGGACAAATTTATTTTAAAGAAGGTAGATTGTAATACCCTAAAAAATTCTTGATTTATATATATATATATATATATAAAATAAGAGTATACAAATTAATAAATGAGTTCATTAAATACATAGGGTAAATGGTAATTTCATCACCCAAGGGGGTAAAACGGTCATTTTACCTAAAACATGGGTAAAAAAGTTATGTTACCACACAAGGGTAAAATAGTCATTTCATCCAAGCAAGTCACCATAAAGAATGTGAGCAAGCAAGTAATATGAACCAACCAAACCCACATGTTGCATGTGGGCAAAATGACTATAAATACCACCATTCTCTTCCCCTCAAACCATTCCATCTCATTCTTCTCTTCATTATTTTCCTCTTAGTTCTTTTTTAGCTCAAGAAAAAAAAAGTCTCTTTGTTCTCTTCTTGAAGTGAAGAAAGAAGGTTGGAGACTTAAGAAGGCTCGGAATAATGGTATAAGGACGAGAAGGATTTAAGCATCAAAGGTGAGGATGAATACCCATACCTTTAGTATTATTTTAGTTCTAAATATGAAACATGATTTGTTGTTTACTTTTATTGAATGTTTAGGAGCATATTAAGGATATGATTGACAGTTGTGTGGATGATTAGTTGTTTGTTATAGTGTTGATAGCACGTTGTGTGATTCATGAATATCAGATACTCTTTAGAAGAAATTTTATATGCCCCTTGTGAAGCTTATTAAAATGTGTTGTTTATTTATATCTGAAATAAAGATAATGTGAATATGCTAGTAGTTACTAAATAAAGATGATTAAGAGATTTAACCACATACCAACGTAGTGATGCTAACACTATGGCAATGGTTTAGTGTCATCGTGGGTGTTTCCAACCCAAGGTAGGTCTTAATGTTACTGTGGCAGCAGTAAGATGGGATTGATAGTCGAGTTGAGACTTCACTCCTAAGATAGGGTCATGAATAAGTAACTAGCCTATGGGCGTACTTTCAATATTCTAGGCCTCATGGGGGATACCAAGGACGGACCATTCAGTTTTAATGTCAACTCAAAACAATTGAACTGATCAATCACATAATGCTTAATAAGTGTTTGCATGTTTTGTATTTTGACTTTAATAATAGTTGAGACTTATTTTGTACGATTCATTGTGCTCTCACGCTCACCCCACTCACTCTTTTTTAGGTAACCATTATAGATACTTGTGCTAACAAGTAATATAGAAACAGGTACCAATAGTAGTATAGTCTTAGTTGAAGACATTGTAGGAAATGAACTTTATTTTCTATTTTTCAATTTTAGGGCATTGACTCACCATATTTAGTTATGTTTATCAATTGAAGTCGACCACTAAGCTAGATATTAGTTATCGAAACTTGGCCATGAGGGTCATAGATTTGTTCTCAATTTCAATATTAAATCAAAGCCTTTTTCAATTATTTTATGATCTCAATGTTATTATTAATCTATTTTTAAACCAATTTATTTATGCACTTTTTGTACTTTGAAATATGCCCAAGTGAAACTAGGAAATGAAAATGATTGATGCAAGAAATAGTAATATCCTGATTCTCAAAAAGAAAGCAGGAGTGACCACATACGAATGTTATTACATCTCAAGCTGTAAGACAAATATGTCATCTATGACAAATGTGAATAGTTTTAGGAGTCGGAGTGTTACAACTGAACTAACTTTAACTAAGACACGAACCATATACTAGAGCAGTGGTCCACGAGGGATCACTATGGGTGTTCTAAAGATAAGAAAAGATGGGTGTGTCCCTAGCTCCAGGAGACGGAATGATGGGTGTGTCCCAAGTCCCTGGATGTCGAGTGGTAGGTGTGTCCCTATATCCCTAGGAAATTGGAATAGACTTGCCATCTATTTTCTTTTTTGATGTAAATACAAGGAGAGAACATCAAGGTTAACCCTCTCAGTCAGAAAGCCAAGTTGTAATACCTAGAAAATTTTGTACGAAATGAAATGAAATGATTCCCTTCAATTATGTGTCCAATTAATTCAGTAGAAGTTCATTTGCTCAAATTTTATAAAAATTGAAGTGAAACATTATTGAGGCCTAAATGATAAATGAAATTAATTCATTAGAAGTTCATTTGTCAATATGGGTGTCATAAGAAGGGAACTAGAAAGTTGC
>JAJIYU010008700.1:0-17733 GCA_030144865.1 Tinospora cordifolia | reverse complement strand
CTCTCTCTCTCTCTCTCTCTCTCTCTCTCTGAAGTACTATAATGTTGTTTCAGTTCACCTCTTGTCGCAGTGATTAGCTAGAGGTAAAGCTTATCTTGTTTTCTTATATATATATAAGCCACCCGATTATTATGTAAAATGTCACATCCACTTGCTAGTAAAAAACTTATATTTATAAAAAAGTAATATTAATGTTACCTAGTGCTAATTATATGCATGTGTTTAAAGGGCTTGTCTTAAGTTAAAATAGATTTAAAATCTTTCAATATATTGAATAGTATTTGATGTGTAAAATAAATAATGTATGTCTCTACATATCTGTATTAAAATAAATTTCTAGTATCCAATAAAGAACACTCACTAAAGAACAATTTGATTGAACCACAAGATAAGATTCTCCTTTCACATTGAAAAAGGCCTTTAAATACTTATCCAAAAAGATGGATGATTTATATATATGCATGAAAAATGAGGAATAGTTGAGCTAAGGGCATCCTCAACGCTTGAGCGGGCGTTGAGGATATTAAACGCCCGCTCAGCATTGAGTCAGCAAAAAGTAAAAAAAAAATAAAAAAAATTACTGCAACGCATTAAATGCGCTGCAGAGGGTGTTGAGCGCTCGGTCTTCACCGGGCACTCAACACCCTTAAAGATTTTTTTTTTATTTTTAATGATGATTTGGCATGGACGGACACTCAATGGGCGCCAGGTCGGCGCTCATTGAGCGTCCGTTGTGGATGCCCTAATTAAATAATTTTTTAGTAATGCTCCTAGAAATTTGCGCTTAGTTGGCTCTTAATAAATTATAGAAGTAATTAAACTATAGGAATTACTTCAATGAGCAGCATATACGATTGGATTGAAAGATAATGCACAAGAGTTTGGATTAAAAGGGTGATGTTAGATAATGGGTTTGAATCAACTTTAGGCTATGTTTGTTTGTTTATTTCTCCATGTCCTTCTTCCTAAATCCCAATAATTATTTCCCTCCATGTCTTCAACTTTTTTTTTTTTTTTTTTTGGCTCGGTGTCTCATCATCATCATTATGATCATCGTCAACCGTCACATTCCATTTTGTTTTTGTACTGTAAAATGTGATAACATAAACAGGTAGAATCTTTCAACAACCTACATGGCTTTGTCATTGCTTCTAAAGTTTTATTGGATCGTTTTGGTTTTGGGTCCACCGATTGTACGCTACTTGTTTTTAATCATCATCGTTTGACGAGCTTCATATCTCTTTTCCTCTATCCATATTTTGTTGAAGTATTTTGTCTAATTTTACTTGATAATAATCACCCACCAATTGCTTCCAGTTACATGGATTTCATATATATACATAGTCCAATTCGGTGTCAAGAAAGCAATTTTCAGAACTTCATTCACAAAACTACAATTACATTAGAAATCTTGTTCTTAGATCCTACAAAATAGTTCAAAGACTTCTTTACATGACTCTTAAAGGTGGCTTACTTTGGTTAAATGAGTTTGTACATCTAGTGATTCATATATATTGTTTTCCACTAACTTAACCATTAATGAAAAGATGAAATATTATTAATTGAATGAGTTTACAATGATATTACAATGGTATAAATTTATAATATCATAAATATATAAAAAGAAATATAAATATAAGATATAAAATAGATATTATATAATATATTATAATAATATACTAACATCCCCCTCAAACTTAAGGTGATAGGAAAAATCATCTTGAGTTTGTCAACAAAATGCAGGTACAATAGTTAGCGCACAAGAAAAGATACGATACGGAAGATACTGTAATATAACAAGCGCAATAGTTAGCGCACAAGAAAAGATGCGGCACGGGAGATACTGTGGTATAACAAGCGCAATAGTTAGCGCACAAAAAACGATGCGGCACGGGAGATACCGTGACATAACAAGTGCAATAGTTAACGCACAAAAAACGATGCAGCACTGGAGATACCGTGACATAGCAAGCATCATAGTTAACGTATAAGAAAATAAATATAATATTATAATAGTATATAAACTTTAAGTTTATATAATAATATATTATCATGATATCATATAAACCTAAGGTTTATACGATATATATATTTTTTGGCAGGGTCGGCGGCGCAGCAGCAAAGACTTTGACGGACCAGTACTGTAGCAGGGATGGAGATCATGGCTAGCAACAAGAAATTTCAAAACAGAACAATGAAGAGTGACGTGCTTTGCTAAGAACAGAAAAACAGAGAGCTGGCGGCGAGAGCATGTAGATTTGAGTGTAGATGATAAGCACAGATCCCACGAATAAGAAGACGTGATTTTACTGATTTCTGCAGGCTAGTTGGTCTACGGATTGCTGAAAAACTAAAAGGGAATCACATAGAACCTGACTCTGATATCACGATGAAAAGATGAAATATTATTGATTGAATGAGTTTACAATGATATTACAATGATATAAATAGATAATATCATAAATATATAAAAAGAAATATAAATATAAGATATAAAATAGATATTATATAATATATTATAATATCTGATAAGATACTATAATATATTATATAATATCTTATATGATAAATAAGATATTATAATAATATACTAGGAAGTCTTTCTTTAGAAGTTATGGATACTTTTTTTTTTAAATCTTTGACCGCAACTTGTCATCATTATTGAAAGTGATATGATTTTCTTGTATTTGATGCGAGACTCATAATTTCAGTTAATAATAATAAGTTTTTACCTTGAATTAAGATTAAACTTTATTACGCTTAAACATTACACAATTTACATCATGTCTACTATCTATGAGTATTCGCAATTAGCGAAATGAGATATACATATTTATTTATCTTTTTACTTAAAATGAGAGTGTGGTCTCCTCTATAATTAAGAGTGTTCTACACAAAAGAGGGGAGGCATCGCAAATGCTCAATTTTTTTCCTAGGGGACCTTACAAGAACTTCAACCAATTAAGAAGATCTCTTGGCTGGCCTCCAGAGGGCTTGCCTATGAGCAAAAACCCTTGAAAAAGAGCGTGCAGTACCATTATATTGAAGAATAACAATTTTAGAAATTATATACAAATATGAGCCCGTAGACATGCTTTACCTGATATATATATACATATACATATATAAACAACTTTATTGTTGGGAAATATTATTCTTTAATCTCACGTAAAAATTTTATGTAATTTTTTAAGAAAAACTTTTTAAGAATCTTTTCTAATTGAGAATTAGAAATTGAATTTAATCATAAATTACAACTTTTTTTTTCTAAACAGTAACATTTATTCAAATATATGCTGTGGGGATGATGTTAAACTTTTATACTTTAGCAAAATAAGTAAAGATCATTATGCTAGTCTTAAAAAAAGAAAAGAAAAGAAAATGACAGATTTAGTAGTACTCATATTTAAGTGTTGTGAACAAGGTTCGTTAATTATCTAAGTTTAATTTAATGCAACTCTTTTCAAAAAATAAAGCTTCGTGCCCGAGATTCTTAATGATGAAAAGATGAAATAATATTAATTGAATTGATTTACAATGATATTACATTGATATAAATAGGCAAATTCTTAAATGTATAAAAGGAAAAAGATATAAAATAAATATTATATAATATATTATAATATCTGCTAAGATATTATATGATAAATAAGATATTATATAATATCTTATATAATAAATAAGATATCATAATAGTATATTAACATCCCCCTCAAACTCAAGGTGATAAAAAAAATCATCTTGAGTTTGTCAACAAAAAACAGGCGCAATAATTAGCGCACAAGAAAGGATGCGGCATGGGAGATACCGTGGCATAACAAGCGCAATAGTTAGCGCACAAGAAAAGATGCGGCACGGGAGATACCGTGGCATAGCAAGTGCTATAGTTAGCGCATAAAAAATAAATATAATATTATAATATCATATAATATTTTAATATTGTGATATCATATAAACTTCAGGTTTATACGATATATATGGCAGGGTCGGCGACGCAGCAGCAAAGACTTCAACGAACCAGCACTAACATCAAATAATAACAATCAGCAATAGCGCAATAGCAATAACTTGAATGTGCAGCAGGTGCAACAAGTCTCGATGTCCAAGAGGTAAATTTGAATGTCCAGCAAGAGCAAGACTTGGCTGTGAGACAGGTGTAGCTAGATAGCCAAACACAAAACAACGAAGTAGAGGGAAGACAACCAACTGATCAGCAGCATGGTGGCAAACAATAAGGGTGGCTCGGCGACGGAGCAACAAGCACAGCAGAAGAGAAACATGCAACAGGGGTTTAGCAGCAACAAAGATTTCTGCAACAAGAAATTTCAAAAAAAAAAAAAAATTGCAGCAATAAGAGATTTCTGCAGCAACGATAAATTTCTGCAGTAACAAGAAGATATGCAACAGAGAAACAGAAACAGTGAGGATCGTAGCAAATGAGGGGCAATCAGCGATGATCATTGATGCAAGAGCAATTGACAATCGCGAAAATAGCAAATTCAGAACAAAGAATAACGTGCAATATATAGCATAGATGATTTCAGCTGGCCAATAGTTTTAATCTGGACATTGGCCGGCCAAAAACAGCGAAAAGCTAAAATTATCTCAAAATACTAAACCTAGCTCTGATATCATGATGAAAAGATGAAATAATATTGATTGAATTGATTTACAATGATATTACACTGATATAAATAGACAAATTTTTAAATATATAAAAGGAAAAAATATAAAATAGATATTATATAATACATTATAATATCTGATAAGATATTATATGATAAATACGATATTATATAATATCTTATATAATAAATAACATATCATAATAATATACTAACACTTAATACTTCTTCCTCTCGTTGCTTGCCATGACTTGCTTGTACAAGAGATAAAGGCATTCCAAAGCTGGAAGAAGTTTTTGTGCTGTATAAAAAAGATAAAAAAAAAAAAAAAGATAAAAAATGCCCGTGATTTTCAAACTGGTGATAAAACTACTGAGGAAGCTAATGGGGGTGTTTCTTATACCAATCAGGCAATGATGTATGTGTGTCCTCGTAAAGCTACACTGCAATTTTCTTCTCTTCAATTTTCAAACAAAAAGAGAGAGCGAGGGCAAGAGCGACAGTGGGAGCGAGAGCGAGAGATGGAGATAGGGCTGCACTGGTGGGGTAGCCCGATTTCGAATCCTGTGGGCTGCCCACCCATAAGATGCAGTGTTCACATGCAGAGATGCCTTGTAACAAACGACAGTGATCAAAATCACATCTCTCTCTTACTTAATGAATGATAGTTAACGGAGTTCGTATAAAATTTAGTTGAAATTGAGACCCTGTTAGGTGAAAGTTTAACTTTTGTTTTATTATATGTATGTTCTTCTTTTGAAAATATTCTCCCTTAAAAACAATTAATAAATAAACTGTTTTAAATTTGAAGCAAGTGGTGTTCAAAATACGTACAACACTTAAACAGTACTCGATCAAATATATGAAAACTAAATAGAGACACATGGTACCGAAAGCAAAAGAAAAATGAATTCATATTTCTGGCCCAACTAGAGCTTATACTCACATTTAATCAATTTAAGCAAATAATCATATATATATATATATATATATATGTAGATTGATATTGATATTATTTAATTAGTCCAATCTTAATACTTTACGGTGAATTATTGTAGACAACTTTTCCCCAATCAACTTCAAAAAGTAATATATTTGTCGGAGGAAGAGGAACATGAGATTAGTGGCAAGATTATTTTGGGGTTATGCGGCAAGTTTATTGCGCAATTTTTGAAATGTGCCTATGTTTTTCTTATTTTGTTATCAAACTTGCTTTTCAACGACTGTGGAGTAAGTGAAATCTCACCAACTTAATCCACCTTATGGAACTATTATGTATAATGGGTAATGGATAGGAACATTAATTAGTATTAAAAACAAAAAGTACATGGTCTTTTTTTAATTTTTTTATTTTTAATAATGTTAATATTTGGCAGTATAATCATTCAAAATAATTTTGTATCACTGTACCATACACTCAAAGAGGTATATCTTAACTGTCCTAAACATATTAATTATTAATGCAGCAAAACTAGGAACTTGAAATCTTTAGAAAGTAAAAGTAATTATGAACATGTAGTTGCTCGTAAATTGAAATATTTACAAACTAATCAAGCTTAAATTTGAACTCCAATTTTAATTATCTACTAACAATTATTTCTTAAAATACAACAATTACATTTTGTAACAATTTAAATTACCAAATCAATATGAACTAATATATTTATAATATTATTTTACAACACTGGCTAGGACTAAAATAGAAATATATGTTACAATTAAATGAATCTAATTTATGAATAAAATAAGTTTTATTTAAACAAATATTTATAATTATTGAAAAGATGCAATTCAAAAAAAAAAAACTATTTGAAGAAGTAACTATATATTATAATGGGCACTATTTAGAAGTCAATTAGAAATTATGTACATCAAAGAAATACGTTACCCATATTTATCTTCCTAATTTTTTTATTTATTTTAGTATGCATTTTTTTCCAGCACAGAGTTGTAAAGTCACTTTTTATAATTATGCAATAACTTCATGTTGGCACATCATAAGGTCTTAATAACACTTTTTTTAAGGGATAAGACACTAAAGCTAACTAATGGATAAAATCTTTGGACTGATGAAAATCTAGGCCTACCAATCCCTACACATAAGTACAAAGTGGGCTTGAAGGTGACTACATTACCTAACACACAGATATCGTTCGTAACCAGTAATCTCAATATATACATATATTTTTTTAACAATTTTATTAAGACAACTTGTGATATTTTTGTACCTCCATCTCATGTGACATATAGTACATGTAAGGTTAAATAATTCCCAGTTACACTCAGTAACCATTTGAGGTTTTTTTTTTTTTTTTTGGTGAATTTTTTAAAGTGACTATTTTCATCTTCTTTTCCTATTCTTCTTTTGAAAAGTATATATATATTCATTTAACTTTACTTTATATCATAGTTTATAACGAATATTGGAATTATTTATAACAAAGAATGTGGTTAAACCCGTCTCACTTTTTCACTTAATCACCTCTCCTGGTTTTTGCTAGAATTTTGTAAATTACCCTATTCTTCGTCTTTTTTCTGTTTTCTTTCTATTTTTTTTTATGAAGGTTGCAGATTTCACAATCCAAAGTTTTTAAGGTAATTAGGCACCTTTTTAAACATAATCTATTCCATAAGCTAACATATTAAGTCAACTGAAGATTCAAAAATTACAATAGAAAATATTAAAATGATCTAATTAAAAATTAGATTTGACGTTTGATTAAGCTGATGTGGTAAGTTGTAGATGATCTAATTATTTCTTTTTTACATTCCTCTCTTACTAATGTCTAATAATGTGTTATATGTATACATATGCACACATCTAATTGGGATAGTTTGTCAGCTGAAGGAATGATTTTATTCTTATGTGGAACTATTTTATAGATTTTCTTGATTGTAATAGCTCACTATATTAAATGAAAAACTTTCCTAATTTGAGATGGAGACTAAGCATAAAGCTCTCTGTGTAATTAGGTACAAAAGAAAGTAAAGCATAAAGCATCCAAACAGAGGGAAAATAAAGAAAACATTTAAAGTGGTATACTGATTTTTTTCAAGTAAATGAGATTTTCATCTTAGAGAGTAGGCAAGTTTTTGTCAAACTATTCATGTAAATTTGTGGGCATTCTTCTTTTTGCTTGCTCTAATTTACATCTCTATTCTTGTATATTTGTATTTATTTGGCTGGATAAGTATACATGATGCTGGGTCCTGGGGGCGATTCTATGTATTAGCTTGTAAGAATTAAGATCTAACTTTGATTTCAATTCAACAATATTTATTATATATGTGTGTTTGAACCATTAACGTCATTGTATAGTAGTAATAAAAACAAAGGGCTACACATAGGTCTAGCGTTTAAATCTCATTACCAACACCATAGAGAACACCTAATGTTAAGCACGAGATGACTTGAATGGTTAGGGATAGCATCTTCTACTTTAATAACCATGACCTTAAGTGATTAGTTAAGTTAACTAAGGATATCTTCGATTCTACAATAACTAAATAGATAAATAAAAAGGTATCAGGGATTAAGTGCAATCAAACGTAATTTAAAAAATGGTTAGGGTTCTTGGGGTCATGTCCTTAAATGATTAACCATGATATTTATCTTAATTTATATAGTCAATCTTACAAGTATATACACATATAATAGTTCCCTAAGAGAATTATTAAAAAAAAGAAAAAAAAATCATGTTGTAATGAAACCTAGCTATCAGTGAAATAAAGAAGCATTAAGGTACTAGTGGACCAGGCGCTTCTATTATGATGACGGGCATTATTGATTTGGAATTCAATTATGAGGTCCATAAGTGCTAAAGTGGTAAATATGTACTCACCACAAGAGATTTATTACAAATTTCACGGGAGAACAGCTAAAAAGATAGATTTGGGGCAATGGGCAAAAAAGCATTTTGTACATATACAGCTTTGTCAAGTTAAAAAAGGGAAACCAAAGACGTCCCTACAACCACCATGGCTCACCCCACCATATCGTAGCAAACTCCGATCATTCACTTAGTGCCTCAACTGTTCACTGGGCCATTGCCCACTTCCCCCAATCAAAACTTCTTAACCCAAATCTCTTTAATTACAATATTAATTCAAACCATAAACAGTATTTATCATAAATATATATTGACATTTTTCAATGTTAGTATTAATTTCCTTTAAAAAAAAATTAGTATTATAAATATTTTAGAGACGTTATGCAATTTACTCTAATTTTTGAACCATCCAAAAATAAAATTTGTACTTTTATCTAAAAATGATGATAGATAAAGCATTCAATAATTAAATATGCATGTGTTTATTGTTATTTTTAATTAAGAAAAATTTTTAATGATCCTTGTCTTGATTCTGTGCTTACAAAATTAGAGGGTATGAAGTAATAGAACTATATATATTTAGTAAAATATCAGGATTTATATATAATTTTAATTCCCATATGTTTGATTATATTTGGACAAAGTTTTTATGAGGCTTTTTAATTTCATATAATATTGTTAATTATATTAACTAATTAACCAAGCATTTTAGTTAAGAACTAAATTAAACATTAATTCTAAAAATCGTTATTATTTCTTCAATTAATTTGCTGGTTCTGAAAATTAACAAAAGTAGACTCATAATCATTGAATCAACAACCGACTCCATAATTGATATATTAAGTAAATAAAATGAAGAAAGTCTGAGAAAAGAAGAGAGAAAATGATCGGACCAATAAATAAAAACCAGATATTAAGAAGTAGAGCGGTCTCGCTCTAGCCAGAAGCTTCTTCGTTAATCCTGTCAAGCACCTGAGACACCGCCATGGAAATCTCATCCACTGATGTGAGCTGGCACTCTTCTTCGACCTGAGAAAACATGAAGCGAGCACACATTAAATAATTGAATAACTGTCGAAGTAACCGTTTTAACTAACTGATCATCACCTTGATGCTGAAAGAGTAGAGAACCATCTGATCAACAGTTGTGACACTGAGGTGTAGAATTGTGAGTCTGAGCTTTTGAAACTCAACCACCATCTTTAAAAGCTGCTTTGGCCGCCTCCTTGAGAGTATCTTAAGGTTGGCATGGCTTTCCACCTTTGTCACTTCAATATTTGCGGCCAGCGACCGGTTTTCCGTCACTGATTCGTTCATAACGCCGGAGCAGGTGTAGTCAGGAAAGCTGAACAAGTTTCCGAAAGGGCTACTAATGGAGAAATTGGCTTGGCCCTGTTGTAACTGCTTCAGTCTGTTTTGGGCTTCAAGAGATTGCAGTAGTTGCTCTAATTCCTTCAAGAAATTAATTGCTCCTCCTACAATTGATGCTTGATCACTCTGATTAATTACATAAGCGTATAGATGTTTATCAATAATTACAAAGAACACGGCCAATCTGGTATCAAGAAGACAAACAAGTAACTAAAAGTAAACAGTTGAAGAAAGAAGTATAGTGATCGAGAGAGAGACCTTTTGAACGTAGGAAGGAGGCATCAAAGAGCGTAGCACTGAGAGGTACTCGTTCATCTGTTTCCGGCGATTACGTTCGACAAAAATGTGGGTCATCCGCTGGTTCTCCACTTCTTCTATGTTCTTGGAGCTCTTAGTTCTTCGCCGTTTACGACGCGAAGAACTAGCATTGTTAGTAGCAGTAGTGGCTGTAGATTCAGTGATTGGAGATGAAGTAGTAACGTTCCAACGAGCTTCTTCAGGGGAGGAATTGGTGGTGTTAACGATAAGTTCCTTGAGATGATTTTGTAACCCAGAAACTGGTGAAGAATTAGGAGATGATGAGTAAAGGCAATTGCTGTTGATGTTGCTAATACTGGTGTTGGCGATGAGGTGATCCTGGCAGTACTGTTGATATTGTTGCTTCTGCTCTTTTACAAGATGGACACCTCTTGATGATGACGACGACGACGACGACCTTGCTCCAAGATCAAGAGCAGTAGAAGAAGCACCTTTTTCTTGCTCTTTTTTAACCTCAAAATTATCATAGCTCATCCACTGATGATGATGATGATGATGATGATGATGATGATCTGTTCCTCCACTACCACTCAAGCTGTACAATTCCTTGCAACTATAATTAAAGATGTCATTAGAGTACACAACTGCTTCCAGTGCCATTTTAATTTCTGCACTTTCGTTTTTTTTCTCTCTCTTTCTTTCTCTGTGCCTCTCTCTCTCTCTTTTCTCTTACTTTCTGACAGACTCGAATGATTAAACAAAAGCTAAAGGCGTCTGCGACTTCTGAAAAGAAGGAAAGAAGTTGAGAAATCTCTTTTGATCATGAGTTTGTCTGTGGAAACGAACATACTTATCTGCATATATACATAAACATATTAAATTGAAGCTCTCAGTTGCATGATTCAGCAATACCCACCCACAGGCTCAAATGGATGATAGATAATATATGATATGTAAGCAGGAACAGAAGTAGTAGAGATGGGCAGTAGGCTATTTTTGGGTCCTGGTTCAAATGAGTCGTGTCCAGGCTTTAAAGGCGCAAGCAAAGCTACTGCAGCCACTTGCCGGTTGCACGTGCAATCAATCATGCTTATGTGTGGCTAAGAGATAGCGTAAGTACGGGGACAAGGCCATGGAAAAATCATACGACAATTAATGCGGGTCTAATTAATTATGTAAAGGAAAAAAAAATCATGTTAGAAAACTTCCCTTATGTTATTTATTTTATTTTATTTAATAATATATTTAGAATTTTAAAATAAATAAATAAATAAATAAATATATATATATATATGCAATGATCACTATAATAATTTTCTTCTTTTTTATATATTTTATTTTACTTTCATAAAATTTTTCATTAATCTCTTGTAAGTGAGATTAGTTTAGTTTAGAATTTAATCTGGCTAATAATATATAAACCCTAAATCATAAATGCGTTAACTAATTGATATTTAAAATCTAAGAAAATTTGATATCCCTAGATTAATAGGTACCACATGAGTCAGAAAAAACATGTTACAGTATAAATACAATATAAACAAATAAAAATGAAAAATAGCCCTTATTGTATAAAAAGAAGAAATAGCTACATTAATTTAATTTAATTTTATTTTATTTAGAGGGAGCAACCGTTGACATGAGATTCAAAGAACCTTACTATGATTTAAGACAAGAATGATGAACAGACCTCGAAGGAGTCATAGTTAGTTTAACCACTAAAAACATTAATGACAGTTCTAGTTGAAACATAAAAAATTAAAAAAAAAATTAAAAGAGTAATTGCCCTTATAGCATGTCGTTCATTGGCGCTCAATTAACTCAAATAGCATATAATTTATCTCAACTAGATTTTATAAGGTAGAGGTTTTAGTTATTTTCAACCGTTGAATATCAATCAAAAGTAAACCATTCACACTAGGCAAGGGGGATTCTCGAAGAATTAGCCTTATTGAAACCAGATTGCAACCCCCAATCACAAGATCTCTTTCTCCTTACTGGGGTTGAATTATACACTCATTGCAACCATACAATCATATATAGGCAAGAGATTAGGGTTTAGTATTGAACAAAACTCTATCAAAAAGAGATTTTCTACTTAACGTATACCCAATCCCTTGTTACTATTATTTAATAAAGCTTAATTACTCTTTCAAGATTAGGAAATTGGTACCCGTTGTGGATTAAAATATTTAGGCTGTAGGGTTGAATATGGCGCGCTCAACCATATCATTAACTTCATGGTTCTATGCATTCAAATTACATCATTTTCCAGTGTAGAAATTAGGAGGATCCAAAGCTGTAGGCCGGTGGAACTGAGTTTCAAACCCTACTCCAAATAGTGAGATACCCACTCTGTTGTCTATTTCAAATTAACAACAAATATTACGCTAATTAAGGATCGTAGAAGTATTAAGTATCTGGTTTTATTTAATTACTTGGAGGGAAAGAAACATGGAGGAGCTCAGGGTGCGTGTAAAAGATCAATCTGGACTCCAAAACGTTAGGTGAATATATAATATATAAACTTGTTAATAGCCTTTAGTTTGATAGTTGTACGTACTCATAGCTGCTATAGCCATTCTCACACCTTGTCTGCTATAATATATAAAATAAGTAGCTAGCTATAAACACAAAGAAATTAAGGCACAAATCATATATATAAAAATGGTATTTGGGACGTCTGGTTCAACAAATCAAAACCGAGCCAAAAATTTGGTTTTGTGTAGTTTGTCATATTATTATAACAATAATAACAATATATAATAATTATAAAAATGTGATATTGAAATAATTATTACAATAGTGTATAATAATTTAGAATAATATAGAAAATAATCTTAATGGTGCATAACCAAGAATATATAAAGAAAAAAATGCTAGAAGAAAAGAACTTAAATTTTATTTAACTTAAGATGTCTCATTACATTTATTTAAATAAATGAAAATCTTTTTAACTTAATTGGAAACAAATCAAAAATAAAAAAGATTAGGCTTATAATAATTAAGAAATGAAATTATTTTTTAAAATAAAATAATTAAAGATAATTAAATAAGGTCGTTAATCTCAATCTATGATGATAACTCGAGAAAAATGAATAGTATGTCCTACATTAATTCTATTTAGATATGACATTAGTACGTAATAAATAATTAAATAATTATAAGTGGTATGTATAAAAGAATGCAACTGCAACAGTTAATATATGTAACAAATTCTTTAATAGAAAACTTAAACAGCCTAGATCATACAGATAAAATATTTAAAATTACTAGAACTAAAAGTCATTATTCATTAAACATTAAATATATAATTATGAAAAAAATAGAAATATATGTATATATTCCTCAGTAAATATTGGAAATTTGAGGGCTTTAGGGATTTAATCATGCATGAAACTGGGGCACATTAACTTTTGTGGGGAAGACCTAAACTTGTGGCTGTTTGATATAGATTTTTACCTATGAAATTTTGTATAAATTAAGGACAATGCAAGTATTGCCCGGAGGATCAAAAAGGTAAACTGTAATCATTTAAGAAAGAGACTTAATAACTTTTCCTATTCTTCTTTTGTAAAACCCTTTTCTTCACCTTCAATCCAACATCATTGTGATCCCTTCTCTCTCTCTCTGTCTTCCATATAATTAAAGCTCACATAATTGGAATTTAGTTGAGCTCAATTAACTCTATCCACATATATTCCCCACAAAAGGTCCCCTAATTCATTAGCATCCTTATTTTCTTCATGCTCCATCATCTGATCCATTGTCTCATTATTAATTACTGATTATGATGTCTTTTGCCTGTTCATAAAAGGTTGAATCCTTTTCATTTATCAATTCCAAAGTAAATTAAGCTAAGTAGATAACTAGCAATATTAATTTATATAGCCTCAAAATTTGTATAAAACTATACCTATAGCTATATCCTAGTGTGTTTTATCATATATGTTAGGCATTTTCTTTTTTCTTTCCTTTCATGATTAATGATGGAGTGTTGTATTACCGATTGGATATATTTTTAAATATGTATTGTACATTATATCTTAATATGTTAAAATGACTATTATAGTTATATATATTTGCATGTATAGCATTGATAACTATAAAACGAGATAGTACAAAATTTCAAATACATATTACTCATTTATTTAATGTGTAAGTATCATAATTATATTGAAAATATAACTATAAGTAATAGAAATCATTATTAAGAATTTTGCTTACTTCTAGAAAAACTTCCGGGCGTCGCATGCACAATATCTCAATAAATAATATGAGTTTCGGAGGTAGAAAGATCAAAGCAATTATATGTTACTTTTTCTTTCTGGGATGTTCATATTGGAACAAGAGTTAGTTTTATAAATGAAACTATCAATTTCTTTTCTTTAAAAAAACACACACACATACACATTATTCTTTATCTTTTTATTGGGATTTGTTTAAGGTACTCATTTAATTTGGTACTAATAGTTAATTTTAATTTTGTTTATTATTATTTTTTATATTTAGTCTTCCTATTTATATTTTAGTAATTTACAAAACAGTGGGTCGTATAAAGCAAACGATTATATCTTCAAGCTGCAAAGTTAAATTTTGATTTGAATTCTTAAGTTTGAACGAAGATTTGACCCTCATTAAGTGCCTTAATTAGAATCAATGACTGCCATATTAAAAAATTTAGATTATAATAATCCCTTAATTAAATATTACTCCTCGTTTGAAAAGGAAATTGCCAGCAATTAAGATTGGGCTATGATTCGTTTTTTCCTGTTGATAATCTATATTATAGAGTCATATGTATTAATTAAGAGATGTTGAGTGCCAGTTAACATCTACGTTGAGATAAACATCTATCATCTGTAATTAGATATCAGGGATATTAAGCAATTTAATGTATTTTCAAAATATCTAAAAAATATAAAGTACCAATGAATTAATAGTATTTCCAGTCAGTAATGGCGCAGCTTTTATCTTATATATACAAGAGCATTATATTAATTCAAAACAATTTTTTAAAGTATTGAGCTCACAACATAAAAATATTTTTGAATGTTGTAAAGTTTATAAAAACACCCTTATAATTTTTTTTCTTCAATGTAATTTAATTGATTGTTCATAAATAATGTATAATTTTAATATATATATATACCATTCAAAAGCTTAAAGAGAAGTACATTGATTGACATGATATGTATGAGAAACAGATCATAAAAGTATCATCATTAAATATTGATGATTAAATTAATTAATAAAAAAACAAAAATCTGATCTAAGAAAATCCAAGAAAGATTTAAAACTTTTGCATGTATAAAACAAAAAAAAATATATTTCTTTGCAGAAAAATAAAAAACTTTCCGGAGGAATTCATGAAGTGATGTTTCCAAAATAAAAAATCAAAAACACATTTTTGTTTCTTCTTAGAAGGGTGTTATTTTGTGAACCAAGTGGCGATTTAATTTTAATATTTTAAAACGTTACAGCTCGTATGAATTGGGGCAGTGGGCTTACATATAGATTTCATTGACCTTATTAGGCGTATTTACAATATACATTGAATAATGTGCTGTTTTCGTTATATATTGTGACGTGAGAATCGTTTACTCGTATTTGCAAAATCTAGCTGTGGCCTTGATCCCACAGATCCAGGCGCTACTTGTGTAAAATCAACATAAACGCCTCACACCTATGTGGAAGCTTCTATAAAAGTAAAAGAGTATGAAAGTAAAATTAGGGCTACATGAGAGCACCTTCTTTTCTCCTAACTACAAATAATATGGAACGCTAATGAATTTTATGGATCAAGTTTTGAAACTTTTGCAATGTTTCTTAAATTAAGCTACCAATATTTTAAAATTATGAGTTAGTTGCAACGTAAATTGCCTCCTTTCAACGAAATGATGATTTTTAGATTAACGAGTCTAGCTATTTTAACCATTAAATGCTTATTTAAGATAGTATTTTTAATCTTTTTTAATATATTATAAATCATTCAAGTCAAAATTAAAACAAAATATTATAACCATTTTAAAAATTTGTTTACCAATTGATCATCTATCATGTCCAACGGTTAACTAATGGTAAGAAAATTCAAATAATCACAACTTTTTATTTTAAAACCATTTTGACTGATTCAAGATATATTATAAAGAGATTAAGTAGACCGAAACATCATATATGTTCTCTGGATTTTCAATTGTTGGTGATTCATGAATGATTTATAACAAACTTTAAGTATGACGCTAACTTTTTCTTTCCTTGGAATTTGATTTGGTGTTGGAAGTAAAATAAGTAAAATTGCAACGCCATATGATTTAACTAATTTTTTTTATCAGCAATGATCAGTCAACAATGACTAAAATACATCGATAATTTAAGTGAAATGGGATACTTACCATTAATTGAAAAGTTAGTTAAAATACATGACATTATAGATTTCTTCATTCTCTTCAATCATATCTTGCATCATTCAAATTAAAATTTAACAAAAAAAAAATTAAGACTATTTGAAGTTCTTTACCAATCAATTAACCATCAATGGCCGATAGCGATTGATGATTCTTGACTGATTGAAAACTTTAAATAGATTCAGTCTTTTTATTTGGAACTCTAATTTAAGTTATTTAAAATAAATCATTAGATCAAAGTTGAGATGAAAATGTTATGCTTGTTTAAATTTTTTTAAAGCAACTTATAATAAAAAGGGCACAAAAAATCAAATTCGCTAACAAAGAGACTGATTTGATTGAAAGCTGTTTGAGTTCCAAAGAACCCAAACTTAAAATTTAAATAGTCGGTATTTTTTGCAATAGATCCTAAAAGTTACCAGACTTAAAACTCCTAGAAAAATTCTAAATTTTATAATATTTTATTGCAATTTGCAAACAAATATATAAAATAAGAAAAGCGGCTATCATAAGGCAGGTAGCTTTCAAATTGATTCCTTCAAGTTGAACTACTTAATAATTTTGGTCTAATGATATTACATTTATATACCATACGTTATTCCATTTTTTTCATATCAGCTGCAAGATGGCTCCTACTAGTATAGTTCACCTTAATAGACTACCACTATATAAAAATACATGACATTTTCAATATTGTTTGTAAATTATAGGGTGGAATGCCATTTCCTTGGTGATGTTATGCTAAGATTGGGTTTGAGTTTCCTCTATCAAATTCTCTATTTATATAAATCAAGAAATCTTTAGTGACATTGATTGTAATATAAGGCAAAAAATGGCTAGTTGGTGTGATATTTAGATAATTTTATGTTTCTGATATATTAACACTAATACCATAACCAAAACTTATATCTTATTAGCATATAAACGCCTCACCATATTGATGTGAATTGCCTAAGTGGTGGCGAGGATGATAGTTTTAGGACCTATGTGAATTCAAGTATTGATGGGGTATGTATGATACCATAAACTTTAAGTCGGTGTACCAAATTCAGGGACCCATTTGGATGGTGTCCAATGAAGCTAGGCACTGGCGTAGAGTTATATTTTGAAATATGACACGTTAAAAAAATTTCATGCATGCATTGCATTTAATTATGATATAATTGTATGTCATATATTCACCTACGTTCATGTATACATATTATACTATATATAATTATATCATATAGCATATCCTATTAT
>JAJIYU010008699.1:0-17743 GCA_030144865.1 Tinospora cordifolia | reverse complement strand
GTGTCGCTTGTAAAGTAACTCGTCCCAACTCGCCAAATGGTTAGGTCCGCCATCCAAATATGGCGGTTATGTCCAAAACTCAAGGAATTGGGGGTTGGGGGTGTTACACTCTGACCCATTTCTTCCCAAGTTGTGATACTTCCCAGAAGCAAGATTTGCAGCCAGCTTTTTGCTTTATCCCTTAAGGAAAAGGGAAACAATCTCAGCCTAAGCTGATCTTCAGTTACTCCATGGATTTTTACAGTATCGAATATCTCCATGAATGAGTTTAGATGTACCATTGGATCTTCGATAGCTGAACCTCCAAACTATTGTTGCTGCACTATGGTGATCAAGGACTATTTCAACTCAAAAGTGTTTGCATTAATGGGTGTCCTTGCTATTCCTGAGTAGTTGTTGTTCAAAACGGGTTTGAAGAAGTCTCGCAATGGTGCCTCCCCGTTATTACCAACACCCGAACTACCACTTTCGGCCATGTTTGATGCACGTTCTTGAGCCTCCAACCGAATCTGACTGATTGTCTTCAGCAAATCTGGATCGTAGGTGTCACAAGGGCGTTCACTCATACATGCCTGAAACACACAAACGTAAACAAATTAAGTGTATTCAATGTATTCTTGAGTAATGATAAGATAAATCAATTAATATGTAATAATAAAATAAGATATCGTCTTGACTAAAATCAAACCAAATTCGACTAGTTTTAAGAAATACTAACACCATTTAATCCCCAGCAACGGCGCCAAAAACTTGTTAACAACCTCGCAAATGTACGAGATCACAGTAGTAATAACCGGTAAGATCGGGTATCGTCCTTAGGGAACAAGGGTTGCTGTTGATTTCTAATACCAGAGTTACTAATGATCACAATTTTATCAAGACTAGATTGGATTTGGTTGAATTAATTTCAATACTAGAAACTAATCTAAACAAAGATAATAATAAATTTGAAGAATTCAATAGATAAACATGTCTAGGATAGTGAATGTTGCTGCGTAGTTTGTAAATCTTCGTTGTAGTTATGAGTTAGCTAATCTATGAGTTATAACATCAATGGTTAAAATCCTTTCCTAAGGTATTTCAACACTCACTAGATTTGTTTTGTCAAACCCTCTTCTGAGCGTTCACTTAACAATCTATGTGTTTGGTCTAACAATCCCTATGCAACTCCCTAAATTGGTCAACAATCTCCCAATCAATCAACTAGTCTAGGTCCAAATTGTGATATCCATCTTTTAGGCTTCTCTCCCGAGATAGACTAAAAGATTAAATTCAATACATCTATGGCCAGTAGACATAAGGCTTTAAGTCTATACAAGAAGGAATAGAATCTATAACAAGCAACTACAATTAGATATTACAAACCATGCTTTGAACATCACATCCTTGACAATAAAACTGATTAGCTAGACATGAATTCAAAGGAAATCATAAACTTAAATTCAAATGAGCAATACATATTCAAATCTCTTTTACAATCTTCAATAATCAATAAAAACCTAGTCTTTCATGCCCTAATAGCCATCACAGTGTTTCTTCTTCGATTTCCTCTCCTCTTGACTCTAATTACCCTCTTCTATTTATAGTCCTACACTAAAAAACCTAAAAAATACGAAAATCTCGCTATAAAATCGAATGACCTTGGTCAGTGACCGCGGTCCATGCTTTTGATGTCAAAAACCCAGATTTCTTGCATTCTGTCCACCGCGGTCTATAAGGTTTCTATGCACACCACATTCTAGTGATCGCGGTCTACAGATTAAGGACTGCGGTCACCAGTGCATTATTGACTAGTTTTGTTATTCTGTTATTACTGCGGTCTTTCGTTCTTGGATCGTGGTCTTCTGGTATTTGCTCTTAATTCCATCTCTTTTATGCTTTCTTCTGATGCATTCTTCTGTGTGTTTCAACCTGTATCCTGCAATACATGCAAATTCCTTTCCCAGACATCATTTTCTCATAGAAAAATATCAGAACTATAGAAAACAAAGCTTAAAAGTCATTAAACAATGTGAATCCCTAACTACATGCAACTATTGTTAATTATGCAATTCTTTACTTATATTTTCTCTTATTTCCTATAAAATGCATCATTTTGCCTATTCTAATGTTAGTTTGCTATGCAACTAACAGTTATCCCTCATGTTTCCTCAACTTTTAAGGATTTAATATCATGATTTTTAGAAGTTGAAGCATTTATAGTGTTTTTAAACCATAAGACAATGATTCTCAGGTCTATATGGTACGTAGTGTGTACGAAGGCCATAATAGACATAGATTAGCCTATTTTTTTTTCCTATGTACCGCGGTAGAGTCGAGGAGTACTGTGGTAACCAAGGTTTGTGCATGAAAACACAAAAACACATCACACTCTTGTTACCGCGTTAACCCGCGAGGGTTAATCGCACTACCGCGATAGTTTGCGTTCTAGGTGTGTTTTTCGTGTCGTTAACGTGATAGACTTGGGCATTGTCATGGTAACGCGAGAGGAACTTCACATCTACAGTGTACTATGGTAATCACTACCACAGTAGTCATGCGATTCCTAGAGAATTGTGTTCTGTTCACGTGTTTCTTGTTTCCCCTCATTCATGGCATTCCAAAACATCAAACTTAAGACCCAAAAACATCCATTTCAATGGACATAATAGTTTTATACCTTGTTGTTATCCTCAGCTCCTCTTATTCATTTTTTCAGAATAATTTAAACGTTTCTAGAGTTCTGCGACAGTTGAAAGAATGGATGTGAACTTAGATGGTGCATAAACAATGATCAAGATCATGGTTTCTGAGTGAAAGAAAACATTACCTCGTTTGTAATCGTTCGTGAAGGTGCCATAGTTTAATTCCTCCTGAACTTGTGTACTTCTTCTTCTAAAAATGCTCGTGAGATAGTTGGGAAGGAATAGAATGGATTAGAATCCTCTTAGAGTGCTTGAAGAAGAGAGTTAGGGTCAACAATGGTGGCTGGTATAGGTTTTGAGGAAAAATGCGCAACTGCAGGGTTGAGTAATAAGAATTAGGGTTTTTTGTGCACCATCTTAACATATATAATTATGTATTACCACAGTAAGTCGATGTACTACCGCGGTAATCAAAACAACAATGTTTTTCTTGGTTTTTCTTACATTATCGTGGTCGGTTACTGTTGTAGTCCATGGCGTTGCTGCACTATCGCACTAGTCAACGTATGTTGCGTTGTTTCATTTCATGCAACATTCCGCTCTTCGTTTTGACTCGCTGATCCTCTTGTAAATTGATCATAAGTTTTATGCCCATTATTTTCATGGATTTTCCCAAGATTTATTATACTTGAGATATTTTTATTATTTTTATTGAATTTACTTTATTTATCAAATTATGTAAACATTCTGGGGTATTAGAGATTCAGAATTATTTTATTAGAACCACTAAAATAACACCATTAAGATTGGAAATGCATACAAAGACAATGGATGCATATTTGATTATCGTGGGTATTTCCCTAGATAGAAAGGCTGAGCCTTATATCAAAGAATTGGTGTGGAACTACTCCCATATATTGTTTAGTTGTTAAAGTCACATGTTTATTCATAGGGTTGATGCCTGCCTTTGGAAGTGTCCCTAATGGTTTAATATCTTTTTTTTTAGGTGTCCTTAAAGGTCTGATGCATATCCTTGGATGTGTCTTTAGACTAAACCCTTGGTTGATGGATGTTGTATCTAAGGGTGAGATACTAAGGAGAATCTTTTTGGTCTTAGTGGTAACTATAAACAATAATTGTGTGAATAATCTAGTGAATTGAAAGTGTTTGCATGTTTAGTGTCTTGACTTGTATAATGCTCATAACATGTTAGATATGATGTATTGAGCTCTTTAAGCCCACCCATTTCTTATATTTTTAGGTATTTTTTAAGATGATTATGTGGATTTGCACAACTGAGGAACTTATTTTAGTGGTTATCATCAACTAGGTCAAATTTGAAAGGGTTTTCCTTTATAGTCCTTGGGAGACTTTCAATTTTTATCTTGTCTTATTTTGATGTAAATAATGTAATAGCCATGGGGCCCAATTTTAATATTACTTAGTTATTTTGGTACAACTTGTTCACGTTAAACCTTATATTTAACTCAATAGTCTACTATTAGATTACTTATTCAACCGTGATGTTGACATAGTTAGATCAATATTTCTTTGTTCAATTTTATGGACTTAGATCTCATTTATGTGTTTTATACATAATATCCCAATACAATGTCTGATGACCCTTAGTTTAATGTAAACAATTTTATGCATTCGATCATATTTTTTTAGAATTAACAGAATAAATTTTAAGGCAATTTTGCAAAAATTAGGAAAAAAGTAAATAATAATAATAATAAAATAGGTGACTAAATAAATAAATATATACAATAGTAACAAAAGAAAAAGAAAAAAATAAGAGGAAAACCAAAAAATAGAAAAAAGGGGAAGAAAAAAGGAAGAAGAAAAAGAATGAAAAAGGAAACAAAAAAAGGGGTATAGGGCCCTAGGTGCACAAGCGTAGGCCCTTGTGGCTTGGAAATCTCGCACTAGCTGTTAGGCCCGTTTGTCGAATGGGTGCATGGGCTTACAGCCTGTGCGGGATGGACTGTGGCACGTGGGCTGGCCCATGCGCCTAGGTGGCCCACACACCCATCTTCATTTTTCCCATCCTCTCTCATTTCTTTTCTTTCCTCTCCCTTTTCCCATCAACAATCAAGCATGACCCTTAGTTTCGGGGCCGTGGTTTTGAAGTACGACAAAGCCACAGTTGGACCTTGTGGGTCTGGCCACTAAAGGTTCCTTGAATGGCCACCTGAAGGCAATGTGGATGGCCACATGGCAAAGGTTTTGACGATGCAAGGAACCCCCAAATATTTAACAAAGTCATGTTTTGAACCTTTGGACATTCTTACACCCCCACTTCATCATTCCCATTCTTCTTCGTCCCAAACCCAGAAAGGCTGAGAAAACCTCCACTGGAGAGCTTTCATACCCCTCTCCAAGTCTCCATGTTCTCTTGTTCCAATCTCATAGCCATAGGAGAGAAAAATTGTCACCATGGTGAGGTACTTAACATAGTTGAAACTTGAAATAGTTGGGGAAAGTGCCTGATTCGAGTTTTGGAGGAGCTTTTCTATGACCATTTTGTAATCATCTCTTGAGGTAAAACCTTCTTTCTCCGTCTCTAATATGTAGATTTCAAGTTCTAATTATTAGAAAATGGAAACTAAGCTTATGATTGTGATTTACAACATGCCAAAATGAGTTAGTTGCAACATATTATAGGATAAACTTGCATTGGAGGCAACTATTCAAGTGGTTAAAGGAGTCTATTGGAGCTAACATTTGGGACGTGTGATCTTGGTACTTAAGGATACAAGAGGGTGTAAATTTCTTTCCATAATCATCTTTGGCTATGATTTACCATGCATGCCAAATTACCGCAGTGCCTAGGTGTTCTGGTACTTAGAAATATTTAGTATTTGTATAAAATACATGTCATGTGTTTGATGAAATATGTATGAATAAGATTTTGATTATTCTTATTAATTTGAATGGATTTTGAAAAAGTATATTGCTGTGATCTAAATACATACAAGAATAGTAGGAAATAATCTTTAAATTAAAGATTTAATAGGGGAAATTAATGTTTACATAATTTTTTTAATAATTAAAATAGCATTTCCATATATAAATAAGACGTTAAATTTATATATACGTGGCTTTATATATATAAGTCTGGGACAATATCCTCTAGAACATTGTTTGATCTCGTTATTCAAAAAATTGTCAAAATGATATTTATCAAGAACATTTGACTTTGTGTTGATGTTGATTTTTATTAAAATTAAAACAACCAAAGAGTCCTTCAAAACTTTCCCTTTTTATTAATATTTATGCTGTCATGTATAAATAATAGTAAAACACATTACATATAACATAAATAAAAAATTAATTTATTTTAACTAATATTGAAATAACACTGATTTAGACTGAATTTGGTGTCACCTCCACGGTACTAAAAATAGGCTCATCTCGAAGGAAACTGAAACAAGGAATGATACGCCCCTGGTTGCTAAAAAATCAAAACGGTGTGCTGGATTCATAGCCGCCATGTCTCTTTTATCTTACAAAGAATTCGCATTCTTATGTCTATCTCTCTGTCAAAGATTAGAATTATAATCAGTCCTGAAGGAAGAAAAAAAGAAAATGATTGCCGATTATGTAGAAAAAGCAGATATATATCAATATCGATATGGATATTAATATGAATATGAATATTTATAACGATATCAATATCAATATTATAATGAAGAGAGTTCCTTATACTAGTTGCTTTTTTATGGTTCAGATTTTTTTAACCAATTTACCCCTTATATGTACGTAAGTTTTTCATTATTTAATCTATCAACTTTATATTTTACTTTTGTTGACCAAGTAAGTAATTGTTTTCTATTATTTACCTAGTAATAATTTCCTGTACATGCATGTATTTTTTAAAAACTTATATTTATCCATTTACCCATCTCCTTTATTAAATCATATAGCAATAAATAGATTTATTTTTAAATTTTTTATTTATAAGCGCCCACTTCTCTTTTTTTTTTTTGCAGTAAATATTTATTAATTTAAAATTTCAAAATAAATATGTGTAAGCAAGTATAATGCTAAAATATTAAAAAAATAATTTGAAATTTGTGGAATGTTATAATTGAACTTATGATTTATATTATATAAAATAACTTTTAAAAAATTTATATATTCGTTTTAGAAAAAACATTGACCAAATTATCAAATTTCAAATGTCAATTGTAGAGAATTTACTTATCTTATAAACTTTTATTTTTTATTTATAAGTTAAACATTCGATATTTTTGTATGTCGTTTAAATGTAATGATTAAATTATCTTTATTAGTTTAAATATACTCTGAAACTAATTCCCATTAGGAGTAAATTAGTTTAAAAGAATTCAATTGATAATTTAATTATTTCGCTAGCATCAAGCTGAGCTCAAGTTTATTAGTTGTATTTTATGTACTTCTTGCTGATTTATTTTGTCATTGTTCTTAAAATTTTAACCTTCTGATTGAATTTTGCTTTAAAATTTTATAAGGTTTTATCTTTTTTGCATTGTTTGCTTCTTCTTTAACTTTAGAAATACATTAAATTTAAATTTATAACTTTTAAATCTAAGATATTAAGCTAATTGTCGTTCAATATTATCATTATTATTATATTTTTGTTTTTTATACATGAAATTAATGTTCTAATAAAGCCCATTAGTTGAATTCTCCTTATAATAAACTGGGGGATGACATGTGCATTGTAAATGAAAATTAATTATTTTATAATAATAGAGTTTTCAATTTGATATACGATTTTACTTTAATTTTTTGATTGGCTTATCTAAAAATATTTTTGATAATAATAATAAACTTCACTATTCCTATTATATTCTAATACAAAATCTTTTGTTTTCTTTTTATGTTATAAAGATTCTTTTGGATAAAATAATTGTGGAGGGTTTCAATAAAATGACTAGTTATCTTAAAGGTTCTTTTAGGAAAGACGGAGCAGTTTGTGAAAAAAGTGGGTAGTTGTTTTGAAAAGTGGATAGGTAAGTTTAAAAATAAAAGTACTTAAAAAATCTAAAAGAATAATCTTGAATTCATAAAATTACTAAATTATCCTCATTTTAGACTTAAAGCCAAATGAAAAAAAAAAAAAAAAATTTAAAGTAAAAAAGATATAGGGTAGTATGGGATATAACCATAAAATGGTTTCACCATGAAAATTGTTTAAGCATTTCTATTATATATAGTATAAATAATTAAATTCATAGGAGGTGGTCATTGAAGTTGATTATTGGTCAAATACTATAGGAATAACTTTTCAAAAAAAAAAAAAAAAAAGAAATAGTAGATGAAGTACCTTATTAATTATATATCTAGAGAATGAAAAAAGAAGTATCAATGTAATTGTTTTTCATAATTTTATATCATTGATATGATGAATTCTTAAGAAGGATATTGAGCTAATGCATTTCACTTTGCCGAAATATTTATGTCTATATTATTTATTTTAATCTCTTTGTTTAGGTAGGGTGTAGTTGATTTTTATTTATTATTTTTAATGTATATCTATAAATGCTAATAGTAAAAAATTATTAATTTGATTGGATACACGATTAGACCACCTTCCCTAGCTCTTGATTCAGCCAACCTTGCTACCACGTTGACCTACCAAGCTCACACTTGAAAAAGAAGACCAAGAAAATAGGTTTGCTCATTCTCCAAGTGTGAAAAAATGAGGAGTGACCTAAGGAATGTGGGAAACTTGGTGGAGGAATCTTGGATGCATAAGAAGGCTAGAGAACATTTTGATAAACTCTCTCTCAACCCTTTTTCATTCTTATTTATATGTAAGAAAGAAAATACATATGTTATCCACTCACAGTGACCATGGTTGCTCTTGCATTTTGGAGACGTTTTGTGTGGCGCATGGATTAGGACCACGATGAACTCACAATTTTGCCTCTTTATCATACTTTTTAATAATTTTATGTTTAAAAATAATAAAAATTTAAAATAAAAACACACATATGGTTATATTTATAATTCTTTTGAATATAGTTGTGCTGCTTTTATAATAAGATCAATTAAATTTTTTTAGTACGTGAATGCCTCACTTGGTCTTCAAGTATTTATAGATATCTTTTAGGTTGGTGTTTTACTTAAGAAGACTATAGATTTTTGGAAGATCCATGCCTCATATCTATACATCATAGGCTCAATACAAAGAATTGAGATCCTATATCTACCAAGGTTGATGATCAATAATTTGTGCTCGTTAGATTGACATGGTAGGATCTACATGATTGCAGTCTTGGATAAAGATTTAAATGAGCACAAGTCCACTCATTATAACAGATGAAGATAATACATGCCAAAACAGAAAGATCCAAACAACTCCATATATAACCACAATCTTCTTTTTAATCTTTTGATTGGAGATCTTTGTGTAGTTTAGAAATTTACTATTTTTAGGAGATTTTTAAAGAATAATTGATGAATGTATTGTTGAAAATTAGGAGTTTGGCTCCTCTATAAATGGGGATAGTATTTAAAAGACATTCCATCCTTCATTTCTTTGAATTCTTAATTTTAGTTTTTAGTTGTAGTTTTACTTTGCTTAAGAGGTTTTAAACTTTGGAGTGATCAAGGGTTGCTGTATATTTCAAGGCTTAGGCAGGCGACAATACCATAAGCGTCAAATCTTTGTAAGTTTTCTTTTTCTTTAATTTGTCTTCTAATTTTCTTCTTTCTAATAACAACATCAACAATAACAATAATTAATAATAATAATAATAATATAATAATAATAATAATAATAATAATAATTATTATTATTATTATTATCTAATTATAAAGTTTCTTCAATATTCTTTTTCTCTCCTTAGGTGTTTTTAGTGTTTAAGATTTTCTTTATTTTTACCTTTTTATTTTCAATTTTTTAACTAGTTTCTTAGATTTTATCTATTTATTTTGTGACTTAATTTGCTATTTTCTTGTAATAGTCTTAGGTTGTTATGATACAACTTTTGTTTGCTTTGACTTATATAGTGCATAAATAATTAAATCTATTTTCTTAAAAAGAAGTATTTTTTTTTTTTAAATCTTGTGGATCAACCTTGTTTTGTGTTACAACTTATCTTGTGCACTTGCAAGTATTTTTTTTTTTATCTATTTAATAGATCACATCAAGTTTGGGTATCATTGTTGGGGATTGGTGTAGTTTTTTGTTGTGAAAATAAAATTTAATTAGTTATATGCCTTATATGATCAAAGATCACATAGATTAGATTTTCCTTCTCTTACTCATATAGAAATGGAACTTTAGGATTAGAAATGTAATATCCCATAATCTTGTAAAAATTAAATAAAATAAACATTAGAAAACCATGGAAATACTTGTGAAAAACATGTACAACTTAATGTATAAAGGGTTGGCAAACCAGAATGAAACACACAAATTTACAACTAAGCAATGTTCTAGCTACCGCAGTAATGCAATACACTACTGTGGTAGTATGTTCCTGTCCAGAAAATCCAACAAAAACATTATGTTTTGGTTACTACAGTGCCTTCTCACTACCACAGTAATATGAAAGAAACTTGCGTAAAAAAGATTATGAAAAGTTTTCAAAACGACTATAGAAAGTTTTTGACACATAAGTAACTTCTAAAATCGATACTTGCTAATACCTGTGCTTAGGAAACAAATAAAATAGAAGGAAAAGTAGTTAAGAAAGATTACAACCAAGAAAACAACCCCAAAAACTTCCTAAAACCTACCAATCTGAACTTTATATAGACCCAGTATGAGCACCCCATTCTCCCCACTCAAACAAGTGCAAATCACTTCTCTTCTTGCTCTCCTAGCCTTTTTCTTGGCACCTTTTTGCTCCCTAGCTGTCCCACATAACAACCATAGTAGTTGGAAGGAGGAAAACTCAAAATTCTACATCACAATAACAAGAATACACTGTTGGGCATTCTTTTAAAAAAATTGGATGATTCAACAAATCAAAGAAAGGTATGATAAGGGAAGCCTCAATTGCATGATTCATGGTCTAGAGTTCGAAGTGTTAGGATTCTAAGGTCATAGGAGAACAAGAGATGAGAGAAACATGTACAGAAATCCAGTTTTCGTACTGGTCACTGCGATAGTGATCACTGTTACTGCGGTAATGCCTTCATCTTCCTTTGTTTCTACAAATTTTCCTTTGATTGCCCTGATAGCCTACTATGGTAATGTCACTGTTTTTTTGAAATCCCCTCTAGTTACCACGATAGTCTACAATAATAATACAACCTATCTTCATTGATTCCCTTTGATTATCGTGGTAGCCTACCGTAGTAGTGCATCTGCACTACCTATTTTTTACTTATATGTTTTGGTTATTGCAGTAATCCTTTCCTCTACCGTTTTATACATAACCAAGACCACATTAAGACCCATCTAACATGATTTTCTTGCACAATTGAAGGCCATATTAGATAGCAATCATTACAGTATGATTTAAGAGTGTTAAAAACACATGAACCACCAATAACAACGTATTTAATATTGATCTTCAAGGTTAAAGGCTCAAAGAAGACCTGAAACAATACCACAAGGACAAGAAGGAACTAAAGCTTTGAGGTGAAGATGATTTCTAAATTTTAACTTATTATTTTGATTCAAGTATTGTATGCATGTATGCTTGCGTAACCTAGGAATATGCCATATGATATGCTTTGGAATATGCATACCTTGAGAGATATGATAAATGTTGATGCATGCGTTAAATATGTGATATCATGTTCAATGATATGCTTAAGATTGCTATGAATGATGACTACCATGTTATGATGCATACATGTTTATTCGTCTAATTTAATTCATTATTAATGTAATTTTTCACTTAAAAAAGATTAATAAAGATCATAATCAGGTGCCTATGCGAAAATGGATTTCATTGTGAGTGTTCCAACCCAGACCTGGCTTATTGGTTATTTTGATTTTTTGAATTGGAATTGGGAGTATGGATTGACTTCACTTCACCGATGAAGGGTTTGAACATTTAGATTGACCTCTCTCCTTAGATTTTGGAACACTAAGGTGGATTCCTTTTGATCTTAATGTCAATTGATAAATAAGTAACTGGTTGAATGACCTAATCTATAAAAGTGTTTGACATGCATGTTTTATTTGGTTAAAATAATGATTTAAGTATTTGGAATGATCCATTGGGCTCTTGAGCTCACTATTTTTTTTAACATTTTAGAAAATTAAAGATTAGAGACTACATGGATTATTTTTAAACTTTTCTTTTCTAGATTCATGATGTTGTTTTAAATCAGACATGTTGACCTTAGTTTTCTTTATTACTTTTAAAGATGTTTTATTAAAGTAAAAGGTCCTTGTACCCTCGGATATTGAAATTGATTTTCAAATAATGATATTAATTTATTTCATTTAAAGATTTTAAAGTGTTTTATATGAAATCTACATGAGTTAATAAGACACAAGAAGTTTTATAGAGTTAGGACAATTAAAAGATAGAAAAAAAAGAGAAAGAGATAAAGTGATGCACCGCCTCTTGGGTGGCCATGAATGATGTTTGCATGTGATGTTAACGTGCCAATTTGTTGACCTCGAGGGCAGTATGATAATTACACCCTCTGAACTAGATTATTGGGCCATGAGAGGGAAGATGCATGTTAGAAAAAATCACGTATTAAGACATGCATCATATCTTACTTCAAAGCCTTGTTGTGGTGAATAAATTAGGTTTGTAACAACTCATATTTGTGGTGAATAAATTAGGTTTGTAAATGCTTAGTAAAGGGCACATCCCCAATCAAGATTGGGGTTGGATTTCATTACCATGCCTGGCTTTAAATTAGGTTAACCACCACCTTTGTGTGCATGTAAGCTAGTAGATTAGGTTTGTAACAACTCATATTTTTGGACATTGAGTTGATGGGCTCGACATATAATTTCATATATGAATTAATAAATTATAAATAAAAATACAAGATTTTAAGGTAATTGTATAATTTAATGAGTTGTATTAAATGGAAATAATAAATAAATAATACAAATATATTAATTAATGAGTTGATTTAGAAAAAAAATGATGAATGAAATGAATTAATTGCCACACACACACACACACACACACACACACACATACATACATACATATATATATGTAAAGATTATTTACATTGAATTTCATTTAATTAAATAGAGAGTTTTCAGGGTATTAGAACACCTTTGTAACACGCCAACCCCCTAAAAATAAGTTTAAGCTCAACCATAAGGCAGGTTAGGTCCTATTTTACATTTATAATTATACAACTTGCATCTCGATTCCTTTATTCTAACTCTTATTGAACCTTTCATGAGTACCTCACCCAATTTGATCAATTTTAAATTCAACAAGGCATTACAAGTAGAAAAATGAATATTTCTAACTCTTGATTTATTAAAGAAAATAAAGAAGTACATTATTGAATTCATAATCAAGAGTACGTAACTCAAAATTTTAAAATAAAAATTCAGCGGAAGTCAAATAAATCTAAAGTGGGAAATATGTCCTTACATTGAAAAAAGAAACTTTCCAACAATACCTACTATCAGATTTCCATTGCCATCATATTCAATTTATTGAAATGTTAAAAAGAGAGAGGTGAGCACATAACCCAGTAGATCATCTATCAAACAACTAGCTTATTATTTCAAATTTGTAACACATCCAAATTCACACACTTTTAAACATTAAGTGAATCATATATCAAAATGGTTCAAGTTAACGTTATGACTGAAAGGGGTTCTACTCCCTTAATGTCCTTAATTTAGATACCCTCTTTAGGGTGGAAAGACATTTCTTTGTTACTTTTCATTGGATGCCACATACCAAGTATCCCTTAGTTGCACTTGACAACCACACACTCCAAGCATGTGTTAAGAACACTCATAGCACCATACGGGTCACTATGATAGTACGTGGTTCTTATCTTCACTTTTTATGTTTAAAATGACACAATCATGATACTAAATCAGAATAATAAATCTCATAATTTAAATATTTAAGAAAACATGAAAACACACATAGCATGCTTGAAAACTTAAAAATAAACCTAAGCATGGTTTCTAGGCATAGTATGATCTCATTGTAACACCCCAACTCCCGAAACATTCACAATTTCTACATTGATCTCATACTTGGAGATACATACACATACATGTTTATTTTTGTCACATAACATCATCAAGAACTAGGATATTACTTGTTTCACACATCAATAATAAATCTCTTACTCCAACCTGGTCACATCCCACAAAATTATATGAGTAAATAAATGAATAACAAATAGGTTTATAACTAAAAACATGAGACGTCATATTTGTTTAATTTAACCTAATAATAATCAAACTAACATCTGGCCCCATGACCCTGTTTTAAATAACAACTCAATAAATGAAATAAAGGGAGATTCTTTGACTACTTGCCTAACTAAAAATAATAATAAACTTATGACTAAGACAACCTCATCAAGGAGGTTTACCACTAACTACACTCTACTTTGTCTAATCAACAACAATGCTCAACTACTAGGTACCTAAAAAACAAGAAATGGGGTGAGCTCAAAGAGTCCAGTAGATTATACACAATACATCTCGAGCATTATTAAAGTAAAAAACACAGAATATGCAAACACTTATCAAACATTAGACGTTTCAAGCAATTCAATTATTTTTCAGTTGACATTCAGACCAAAAGGACCATCCTCGGTGTTCTCATCAAAACAACAAGTGCCCATCGCTAATGATAAGGAGGGCTCATGCCCATCATCCAATGTCCGGGAGCTAGGGTCCAACCCAATGTTCCATTTCAATATACAGTATCAATTTAATAATTTGAGAACTCCCACAGTGATCAATTGTGACTCACTGAGTCGGTATGTGTCTCAGTTCTTGATTATAAAGATCTTAAAGTGTTTAACAAGATCAAGTTTCTAGCATGCTTAATGTCTCATACTTTCCACACATAACTGAAAAAAAAACTATTGTGAAGACATGAGTTCAATATGCACACGATTATAACACATGTTATTCAACACATAAAACATATTAGTCATCATATCATACATGCATGAAATCAATCAATCACAGTTACGACATAATCATACCCTAGCATGTTCCTAGGTATTCAATCAAATAAGCATACAATCATATTCCATATTTAAAACTAAAATAATACGAAAGAGGATGGTAATCATTTCCACCTTTTCAGTGCGAATCTTCAAATCCTTTTCTTCGTGCATTGTAGTCTCGATATCTTGAGTTCTCAACCTACGATCTATATATATATATATATGTATGTATATATATTTTAAATTATAATCATCAATTCATAATTCTAATATACCCCAAAGTTTATACTATTTGTCTAATTTTATATATATATAATCAATGTTATTTTAGCTTACCATACTACGTTTAATATACTTAATTTTTTATGTAATTAATATATATGTATATACACGCATATACATAAATACTACGTGTAGATATATCAAGAAATAGTATACACATATATGTAAATAATATAAAATATACATATTTGTATTGTGACGACCCATGTTTTGGTGTGCGAAACTTTCGAGCACGATATATGCATTTTCTGAAATTTTTAATGGAAATACAATGATTCACATCAATTTTTTCCAATTTTATGTTAATTATTGAAGAAAAAATGAGAAAAATAGAAAAAAATATAAATTTGAGGAGAAAATATGTGAAATTAGAAGGAAAATGCAATTTCTTGAGGAAAATAATTTCTGGGACTAATTGTAAAATTTTTGGAATAATTATGAAATTTTTTGTGCAATTAATAGAATTTTTGGGAAGAAAATACAATTTTTGGTGAATTATTTAAATTGAGGAGAAAATAATGGAATAAATGAGAAATTGATGAATAATTGAGGGTTTTGGTGAGAAAATGATGAAATAATAATTTTTAATAATTTTAGAAAAAATGGGAATTTTCGGATGTATGTTGGTATATATATGGGTGTAGGAAAGAAAAGAAATAAAAAAAACAAAAAAAAGGGAAAATCGGCGCACGGGCCGTTAGCCCGCGCGGACTCGACCCAAATGGGTCGAGCCTAGGCGCGTTTAGCGCTTGGGCTTGGCGCCTGGGCTGGCCCAGGATGCTGGCGGCCCAGGCGCCTCACTCCCCTTTCTTCCCACGGTTTTGACTGGTTTTTGGGGTGATTTTCTTGGTTTTTTGATGTATTTTCCAGCCAAAAACCATGAGAATCCATGGTTTAATGACCCATGGTTTTGAGCAACCAATAACAAGAGCCAACTGGGCATCCAACATGAAGGTTTGGAAGCCACGTGGGTGGCCACATGCCCTGTTTTCATGCCATGCAAGAAGCTTCCCATGCAACAAAAACCCAGAATTTTGGCTAAAGTCCAAAATTTCAGTTCTTGATCTCATCTTCCAGACCCTAGATCTCTCTCGTTTCTCATCCAAATCTAGTGATCTATAGCTTGTTTCGAAGCTAATAACACCATCTACGAAGTCCCACAAGTGGTTTGCCCAATATTGAAGCCATTTGAAGCGAAAATCATAGAGAAAAGTGCTGTCCACGGAGTTCAAACCCAAAAAAAACCAGAAAAGCTGTCTTGAAGCCACCTTTGGAGCTGTGGTTCCTGGACCATTTCAAGTCCGTTTGGGAGGTAAAACCCCTCTTTTTCTTACTTGTCTTGAGTACTTCCATGTAAAAGTGGTAGAAACCAAAGAGTGAAACTCCTAACCTATTTTATAAGGCCATGAAACTGCCTATCTAGCTAACTATTTTGACAGTTTCTGCAGAAACCAAGTAGCAAGACCAGATTGAGGCTGTGTTTGGAGGACTTGTAGACATCCGTTTGGGTTCAAATCAGAGGCGTTTTAAACCTCATAGTAGAGGCTCCAGAGAGGTATAAAGAGCTAACCCTAAGCCTCTGTAGTTTAGAAGTTATATACTAGCAAACGTGCCTTGTTAGTTATGCATTGTGGACTTAGAGAAATTTTCAAAACTCTCATATGCATATTATGTTTTGGAGTTGGATTTAAGAGTCAAGGTGATTATGGTTGTTTGCTGTTTTGACCAAGGCTTAATTATTCAGGATTCCAGAGACTAAACTCTTGCAAAAACAACAAGGAATGGCCTTGGATTAAAATTAGAACCTAGGATAGATAGGCCCACAAAAACCATAGGGAACTTGATCATGGAATAATCTGTTGCATGAACAGAAAAGTAGGGGATTAGATGACAGAACAAATGAAGGCAATTTGAGCTGAAATTTGGTACAGGAATCCCTGGATGTGTCTATAATATGTATACCAAATTTTCGTCCATTAAAAATTAGGGAAGCAGGTCAATTAACTCACTAAGTGACTGCTTGTCATAGGGTATACGGGATTCTTATAACCTCTGTTATTACACCAAGGAATCCTAGAAAATGATTTTAAAAAATCACGAAATAAATTCTAGTGAAATTTTAGACAGAGTAGATCAAATTTGAAAATTTTTACACAAATCCAACGGTTGGATTGGTCACAGGAAATTTGGAAAATTTGCTGCCAGGAAATGTGCACCCAGAAATTCCAGTGACTCAACTAAAAATTCTGAGATTGAATTAGATAGGTAAACTTCTGTGCATTGAGCTGCAATTTGGTGGAGTGATTCCTAAGTACGTCTAGTTTATGCCTACCAAATTTCAGATCAATCTGATGTGAGTAAGTGGGTCAAATTAACTAAACAGCCACTGTCTGTCATACAGAAACCGAGAACACATATTCCCTGGAATCTTAGCCCAAATTACTATCAAATGAAATCCTAAAATCCTGATTTAAAATTCTAGGGAAGGTTTGGAGAATCTAGAACAGATCTAGAAAATTTGGCACAAATCTGACGTACAGATTGCCTGCAGAAAAATCGGTAAGCTTGCTGTGTAAGAGAGCAAATAACCCAAATTTGACTAAGTGTTGAAGGTTGAGATTTTGAACTAATCTTGATCCTTTTGACCCAATCTTGACCCGAATGGCCTGTATTGACCCAATTCGGGCACAAATTGACCTAAGATGACTAGGATGATCACATTGACCAGGGTTGACCAGGTTTGACCG
>JAJIYU010008698.1:0-17749 GCA_030144865.1 Tinospora cordifolia | reverse complement strand
ATAATAATAATAATAATAATAATAATAATAATAATAATAATAAAAGAGCTTTTGAAGTTTTTGATTGAAGGGCTAAAATATGAATAAAATTTTAGAATTTGAAACATTAGAAATTCTTTTAGATTTTTGCACTATAGACAAGAAAATGCTATAATTTATAGTGTTTACAGTAGAAACTTCATCTCTTGGCGCCATTGCACCTAACCACTCCTTTAAAGAAAATTGAAAATTATAAAATTAGAGTTCTCCCCAACTAAGCAAAAACATTCAAGTCAACAGAACTCCAGATCAGGTTCTCCAGTTCCTTTCCTTGCTAAGAAGACAAAGCTGATCGATCATAAACTCTTAAAAACTTTCTTTCCCTGAACTACAAAGAAAAATAAATATGGAACACTGCAAGCATAAGCTAGTTTGCACAAGAGGCTCCAAAGAATCCAAAATGAACAAAAATGAAAATTGATTGTCATTTAAATTCACTTTCAAGACAAAGAATCAAACAAAAAGATCCTTGGCTTCACAGAAGAGCAAAAGAGGAACTAATCAGGATCAATTAGAAGGAAAATGAAACAGTGTTCAATGACTAGTGATTGTCCAAACTTTCCTACTTTGCTAGGCGTAATTTAGGAGTAAGCCAGTGCTTTAAATACAAATTATATGCCTTTTGAGAATCCTCCTTACCCTAATACCTAAAAGCCAAGCTTCAAGAACCACCCAAATTTTAGATGGGATCAAGGACAAGCTAATATGCAAGATATACATGAAAACCGCACGGGACTGCCATACACTCGATCCAATCAACTAATCAAGTCCGTTGGAAGAAAATTTAACTCAATTTATTCAAGCTCAAGCCTTAGAAAACCAAGGCATCCAAGTACTAAAAGCACAAGCAAGACAACTTACTACAAACCTTCAAGCTAGGCACAAAGGAAACTTTCGTTCTCAACCTATGCTTGAATCAAAGGCCAATTTGAGGTGGGTAGCTCTAGTTATAATAATCCAACAACTTATAGTATCAATCATGAGTAAGTGAAGCCCATTACAAGCGTTAAGAGTCAAAAAAAATTTTAGTGTAAAACCATTAAAACTAATTGGACCTTCAAAAAATGAGGAAGCTAAAGGTGGAAAAGAACAACAAGTCCTAATCTATTACCTTGTCCACGAACACCTCCATTTCTACAAAGATTAGTACAAAAAAAAAAAACAAAAAAAAAATCGTATAACATAATGAAACATTTAAGATGTTTAAGTGAAAAGTAATATCCTTTTATTTGATATAATAAAACAATTGCCTTCTTATGATGAATTTCTTAAAGATTGTTTTACCCTTGAAAGAAAGTTGCATGTTTGACAAAAAACCTTTATCATCGAGTAAGTTAGTTCGATCTTACAACATGAAGACCAAAATTGCCTTACTATCTTTTATGATACGAACCTATTGGGTTGGCAAAGCATATCTTGCAAATTTATGGACTAATATGAACAATTAGGCTTGTATGAACTTAAACCTGTCCAAGTAACTTTACAACTTGTTAATTCTTCTAATTAAGTAACTTGTAGCATAACTGAAGGTGACATACTGAATTAAGTAGACAAGTTTTACTTTTCCTTTGACTTCATTCTTATGTATTCATTCCACTCGAATTTTATTAAGTTAGCATTCATACAAGCTATTGGTGCAATGATACACAATTTTATTTTATTTTATTTTTATTTTTAGCTACAAATTTATTCATTGCATCGTGTATATGAACATGTTTTTCGAGCAAATTTTATTGTTTGACATCAATGAATATAATTGTTGCGATTCCTTCTCAAGTAACATCACGACCAACACGAAATTCTCAAACATGTTAGAGTATTGACATATCAAAAATCGTGTAAGTCTTCATAACCAGATCACCAATTTCCTTAAAAATATTGATAGAGTATCCTCTAAAAATATAACATGTCACCAAATTCGAAATCACCTAATAATTACAATCAATGTAAAAATAGATATTCATTCATCAAGTTAACTATTTATTTACATAATATCTATAATTTGTTTTGATAATACATTCAGATGATAACAAATTTATATACATTTTCAAATACAGTAGTCTGGGTAATTATTACAATTACCACATCTATTAACTCGAAAAAAAACTAGTAATGATACTACAACATCTTCCTTTTTTTCTTCCTATCAAAACTTGGAGAAAATAATGGAAAGTAAAGTGAGCAAACAACAAGTTCAGTGAATAATCTAACTAATTGTATTATATAGTCATCATATATATAAAAATATGCAAGACAAAACAAATTTTAAATTACTTGCAAATGAAATAAAACTAACACGCATGTCTAATGTAATGTGTGAACATGCATTCAATTTTAATAACGTGTAATATTTTTAAAAACATAAACCATCTCCCTCCTTCCAGATAATAGAGTGAATTTGCTCCTCACCGTGCAAATAAGGAGTGCACTGGCCTCTAATTATCCAATTATCTAATTATCTATTCATTTCTATCTCATTCATCTCATGTCAAGAATGCACGAACCAAATTATCACAACGATTAATCTTAGGAGTTTGTTCCCTGAACAATGACTAATAGAAATAGTGTCATGTAAATAACCTACTTAGGTATGTAAGTGACATGCTATAATGCATCAAAATCATTTTATGAAATTCAAATAAGCATCAAATGCAATATATCATTCTATTTAAATAAAATTAAATTTTTTAATATACTACCAATGTCACACATAATACCACAAATAAAGATTACTCACCAAAATTAATGTCCAACTAGTTTCTAATATCCAATAACATTTTATCTACATAGCACCAATATAATTTTGTCACCAAAAATTATTTTATATGCATCAAATCAAATTTAACTCCTTTAAATTTATTTTATAAATCATTTTCAACGTATTCACAACTCATATTTAATCCAATATATGCATTGGATCCTACGTATTGATGCACATTAACCCAAATATGTTTAATAATTTTTAAAATTATTTTTCTGCTCATATAAAATATTTCTATAACAGAAAATATCAAAAATATACTTTCCAATTAAATTATTATTATTATTATTATCATTATTATTATTAAATCACCCAGGTTTATTTATTTATTTATTTTTTTTATTTTTTAACCTCTTTATAAATTATATTTTTTATATGACATTATTTACACTTATATATATGTGTATAATGCATGTTTATATACACATATATCATGTTTACGTGTCATGAAAATTACGGATTGTTAATAGACAAACCAATACATAAATTTTCTTTTTTGTTGTAAATATCTTATAATCAAATATAAAACGCTTTTACAGATGAGATTATTCTAAAGTTATGAAAATTACATTTTTTTTTCCACGTATCATAAAAATTACGAGTTATTTTTCTTAACTCTTTGATGGGCCTAATAACTCCCTTATATGGATGAGATTATTCTGAAGTTAAGTGTACAAGCATCGGCACAAACTTAAACTCAAAGTTGAGATCTTGCTTTTCCATCACAAATTATATAATGTTTCCCAACTTTTGCTTAGTACAAGCACATTCATCTATACCAGAATGGTTCCATTGATAATGAAAAAGCCGAGGATATGAAGCATCAAACGTATATATTAATGATTAATGATCCAATTGGCATGAGAAAAGTCGTGTATAACAAAAGACTCATGGTCACATGACTGGTTTCACATGATGATGACCATGCAATTATGTACTTGAAAACAAATAATTATGTGAAATGATGCATTAATTTCCTTAATAATTTTTTGTTATTAAAAAAAATCTTGAGTTGATTGCTTATATTATACAAATAAATATTTTTATAAAATATTATATGAACTATACTTTAAGCATTAAATGCTTTTGTATATAATATAATATATATTTAGATCATTTGATGAAAAACGTGTTATACATCTTAAAATGCGCGTTCATTCATCTAACGATTTTAAGTGTATATTATGACATTTAATTTTGAAACAAGTTTTTTATTATGTTAAAAGTTTATAAAAATAATACTAAATATTAGAAAAATATGATTCTAATAATAAAATCAAATTGAATTTGATTTGCATACCAATATTTCATGAAAAATCCAAATGCAATGAAAAGTCACTACTCACTTAGTAATCCAAGAAGAATAATTTTTGTTGTACCATGATAAAAATCGTGAGCACCGGTTTGGTATCCGGGATTGGAATGATATTTAAAAACTAGTAATGATACTACAACATCTTCCTTTTTTTCTTCCTATCAAAACTTGGAGAAAATAATGGAAAGTAAAGTGAGCAAACAACAAGTTCAGTGAATAATCTAACTAATTGTATTATATAGTCATCATATATATAAAAATATGCAAGACAAAACAAATTTTAAATTACTTGCAAATGAAATAAAACTAACACGCATGTCTAATGTAATGTGTGAACATGCATTCAATTTTAATAACGTGTAATATTTTTAAAAACATAAACCATCTCCCTCCTTCCAGATAATAGAGTGAATTTGCTCCTCACCGTGCAAATAAGGAGTGCACTGGCCTCTAATTATCCAATTATCTAATTATCTATTCATTTCTATCTCATTCATCTCATGTCAAGAATGCACGAACCAAATTATCACAACGATTAATCTTAGGAGTTTGTTCCCTGAACAATGACTAATAGAAATAGTGTCATGTAAATAACCTACTTAGGTATGTAAGTGACATGCTATAATGCATCAAAATCATTTTATGAAATTCAAATAAGCATCAAATGCAATATATCATTCTATTTAAATAAAATTAAATTTTTTAATATACTACCAATGTCACACATAATACCACAAATAAAGATTACTCACCAAAATTAATGTCCAACTAGTTTCTAATATCCAATAACATTTTATCTACATAGCACCAATATAATTTTGTCACCAAAAATTATTTTATATGCATCAAATCAAATTTAACTCCTTTAAATTTATTTTATAAATCATTTTCAACGTATTCACAACTCATATTTAATCCAATATATGCATTGGATCCTACGTATTGATGCACATTAACCCAAATATGTTTAATAATTTTTAAAATTATTTTTCTGCTCATATAAAATATTTCTATAACAGAAAATATCAAAAATATACTTTCCAATTAAATTATTATTATTATTATTATCATTATTATTATTAAATCACCCAGGTTTATTTATTTATTTATTTTTTTTATTTTTTAACCTCTTTATAAATTATATTTTTTATATGACATTATTTACACTTATATATATGTGTATAATGCATGTTTATATACACATATATCATGTTTACGTGTCATGAAAATTACGGATTGTTAATAGACAAACCAATACATAAATTTTCTTTTTTGTTGTAAATATCTTATAATCAAATATAAAACGCTTTTACAGATGAGATTATTCTAAAGTTATGAAAATTACATTTTTTTTTCCACGTATCATAAAAATTACGAGTTATTTTTCTTAACTCTTTGATGGGCCTAATAACTCCCTTATATGGATGAGATTATTCTGAAGTTAAGTGTACAAGCATCGGCACAAACTTAAACTCAAAGTTGAGATCTTGCTTTTCCATCACAAATTATATAATGTTTCCCAACTTTTGCTTAGTACAAGCACATTCATCTATACCAGAATGGTTCCATTGATAATGAAAAAGCCGAGGATATGAAGCATCAAACGTATATATTAATGATTAATGATCCAATTGGCATGAGAAAAGTCGTGTATAACAAAAGACTCATGGTCACATGACTGGTTTCACATGATGATGACCATGCAATTATGTACTTGAAAACAAATAATTATGTGAAATGATGCATTAATTTCCTTAATAATTTTTTGTTATTAAAAAAAATCTTGAGTTGATTGCTTATATTATACAAATAAATATTTTTATAAAATATTATATGAACTATACTTTAAGCATTAAATGCTTTTGTATATAATATAATATATATTTAGATCATTTGATGAAAAACGTGTTATACATCTTAAAATGCGCGTTCATTCATCTAACGATTTTAAGTGTATATTATGACATTTAATTTTGAAACAAGTTTTTTATTATGTTAAAAGTTTATAAAAATAATACTAAATATTAGAAAAATATGATTCTAATAATAAAATCAAATTGAATTTGATTTGCATACCAATATTTCATGAAAAATCCAAATGCAATGAAAAGTCACTACTCACTTAGTAATCCAAGAAGAATAATTTTTGTTGTACCATGATAAAAATCGTGAGCACCGGTTTGGTATCCGGGATTGGAATGATATTTAAATAAATTTTTATCTCAATTCAGTGTTTGAGACTAAATAGGATAGAATAAAAAATTGTTTGAACCCACTTATTTATTTTATGTGATAAAATAATTCAAACTCACTATTTGTTGTGAGATTGAGTTATCTCATCTAAAAAAAATTATTTTTATTTTTAAAAAAATATATATTTTTTTTTAATTTTTATACCTCATTTTATCTTGTTCTGTCTTGCTGAAATAATTTTATCCTTTGCCACTAAACGGCTGTTAGAGGAAAAACAAATCGTAGATGACGGTTTAAAACGGAGATCGAAACACGTGGACGTCCCAGATTGACGAATAAGATGAAATGCAAAGATTCCCAAGATGACGTCTGTACAGGTAATTCAGACTGGTTAGCTCTGCTCGGTTCTAGTAGGACCAGAAGGATCAACGAAGAAGCCTCGAAGAACAGTTGCGACTGTCCTTCATTCATCAGAGATGAGAATTCGTACGTAAAGATCTTCGTTGTTTTTGATTATTTATTGATTGTTTCAGTAATATCGTTAGTTGATTGATTGATTGATTGGTTGATCGATTCGATTGGATTGGATCGGTGATTATGAGGAAGAGGGAAAGGGAGAATCCGTGTGGGGTGTGTGGGCATTATCACAAGTACGAAGAAGGGGAAGAATGTGCGGTTTGTGGTCACCGAATCTCTGTTCCGACTGATAAGAAATCTGGGTTTAATCAAATCGCCGGTGCTTTCCCCTCCGAGATCTTGTCCGATTTTCTCTACTTGGGGGGCTATCACAACGCTTATCATTCTGAGCTTCTCAAAGCTCAAGGAATCTCTCGCGTTCTCAATGTCAGTTCTTCTTCTCCTTCTTCCATTTCACTCTTTTTAAATTTTGTTGTTCTACGAGTCAATAATCACTTTTCATGTGAAATACTGCAAGAATTGGAATTATCTCGGTTGGATCTAAATTTCAAACATTTTTTTTCTTGCCTTTTTTAAAGATCTGCTTGTAGTTACAATATCTAGATTAATCGAGGTCAAAGGTTTTTTCTTTTTCTTTTTTAATTTAAATTATTGCTGAGATGAATGAGTTGCTGTGGTTGGAGGGAATTGTATTGATGAGGATGGTTTTGTGAATACGCAGACAGTACCTGCTTGTCAAAATCTATATAAGAACTCTTTCATATATCACTGCCTACAAGAGGACCAGAATTTACCCTTTGATGATGCCATCCAATTTTTAGGTAGGGACTCTATTTTCTCCTTTTTTGCAGTTTCACATTTGGAATGAGCAATTGGTAAGGTTTCTTTTTTCCTTTTTTTTTTCTACTTGATTTCTGGTAATTATTAGCCCGTTACTGTATTGACTGTTGTTGTTGAGTTCTTTTGATCTGGAGTATCTTGCATTACATGAGTATTAGTTAATAAGATTATTTATTTCTTTATTTGTTTTCAAAGAGTAAGGTACCTTTATTTGCTGAAGTTACCAGCTTTAATGAGGAGAACAAGTAAAGCTCAAGTAAATGGGTCATGGGAGGTTTTGGGTTTGTGATTCAGCTCCAATGAGGAGAACTAGTAAAGGCTCAAACAAATGCTTACCTCCACGTTCAAATGGAATTTTTTGACCCACTAAGCAAGTGACCGCAATTTGATGGATATTTTTCCTATTTCCATAAACATGAAAGAGTCAGTAGCATATATTCCATGCCGACAGGATCCAGATTCATACTGTCAATCATATTGGTATTGATCTCAATACATTAATTTGCCCTTTATCTTTAAGTTTTCTAGGTGTTTAACATTTCGTGCCCAATACATACAGCGCTTTGTTGACTGCCTCAGATCTTTAGGACTGAATCTCAAAGGATTTCACTGTCTCATTGAAATATGTTCACACTTGGATATAAACTTCTTTGCTTGTAGTTCAATGGTTCTTTTGGATTAATAGGTCGGTGTATCTTTTTGATCCTTCCTGGTGTCTTCAATGTACTGAACAGTTAGTTCAAGTTTTTGTTATGGCTACAATTTGCTGCTTTTAAATTGCTTTGTTTCTTTCCTTCTTAACGTGATTCCAAATAAGAAAAATAGTATTTTTATTTCCCATTTTAATCATTTTCCATCTGTTTTATTGTCTTTTAATTCCAAAGTTGCAAAATTCTTGCTCATTTTCATATTGCATTTGTTTGAGTTTTTATTCAGACATTTCTTGCCTTCTTTTTTATGTTAGCCTTTTTGACTTGCCTTTTTTGCCGGCTTTCTTTGCCAAGCAAAGAATGTAACTTGAACTTGCATTGTTTTTTTGCAGCCCAATGTGAAAAGGATAAGGCCCGTGTTCTTGTGCACTGCATGACAGGAAAAAGTAGGTAAGTTATTGCTTCAGTAGTAACCTTTAAAGAGTATATGGAATTTTCTTGAATCTTATGTGCTCCAAGTGTCACTATATAATCTTTATACCAGGTCACCAGCCATTGTGATGGCATATTTGATGAAATGTAAAGGATGGAGACTTGCTCAAAGTTACCAGTGGGTGAAAGATCGGAGACCATCTGTGGAATTATCTTCAGGTTTGTGGACATTCAAACATAAGCAGATTTGAGTAAGGAATTGCTGTAGGCTTGGATTTATGTTTTGTTCTCTTATTTATCAACATCTTTTTAGTGCTAGGTACATTTGCACACATTGTTTAAGATGTTCATGGATACCCTAGTGATGTTAGATTTAGACGAATTCAATAATGCACGTTCAAAAGTATAATCCTAGGGGAAATGCGTGTTATTGATTGATTTTGTGCAATTGAACTCTATGATTTATTGTTAAGTGCACCCTTCATGTTTTTTGTCTCTCTTGACCTTCCGATTCTATCGTTTTCTATGGCAAATATAGAAATTATCCTAGTGGTTCCAGCTTTTTATTTATTATAACCATTATTTTTGTCATCAATGATATTGTGCTATTAATTGTTGAATAAAACTATGGGAGTACTTAGTTCAATTTATCAATGGAACTTGGATATTGGCAGACTTAATTTTGCCTTACTCTTTAGGCAATTTCCAAGGCTTAATTAGAGGATATATACTATATCCTACTTCAATTACTATTGAGCTTGTAGATATTCAAAACTTACAGACAACAGATGCAAGGCTGTTATTTATAAGTTCTAATCTCTAGCTAACAAGTGTGATGGAATTGAATTGAAGTAAAACTGTAGAAACAACACTAGATTGAACTTAGTAAAATAATTATACATATATATGTGTGTGTGCGCGTGTGTAGTGATTTGTTTGCATTGATTCCTCGGTGGAAGGTGATGATGCCATCATCAATTAATCATGTCATTGCTTTATCATTTCTTTCTTTGTTTTATTTCTTTTGGTGGTCTAATGCATCTCTGTCCATGATTTGCAGCTGTCTATCAGCAGTTGCAGGATTACGAGCAAAAGATCTTTGGAGGAAAACCAGTGTTTACCTTCTCTGCATCAGATAAACCATCATTTACTTTTGGGCTTCCTAAAGCTGATGACATTATTCCAATTCCTGTCTTCAATTGCCCATCTGCCACCTCCATTTTCAATCATAGTGCTTTGAATACTCATGGATTTACCTTTGGTGCTGGGAAGACCGAGAAGATCATCAACAATCCATTTGCTATAGCTCCACCCAATGTGAATGATACTATGATGGACAGCTCATGACATTTGCCCATTGGTTCTTTGCTCATTTATCATTTATCGTCAGCTGATGAAATTAAATTCAATGAGCCTAATACCTGTAAAAACTTTTATTCTAGCCAAATTATTCATGGTTTCCAGGAGCAATGCCCTTGAAACAGCAACTGTTCATCCAAAACTAGTTTTCTTTCATCCTTTCCTATTGCTTAAATTCAGCTCATTTCCCATATGGGTGTATGGAAAAATGTTCCTTCGTTAAGATTTCTCAACAGCTTTTGATGTAACTTACAAAATCTATTCGCTGAAACTTTTACTACTATGAATAAATAACATAGCTATTATTTTTGAAATTTGAACTTGCAAGTTATTATTGAAAATATGGGTGGCATTGCCTTTTCTTTACAGAATCAGAGATTGAACTGCTAACATGGACACCAAACAAGGAGGTCCTGATACCTTGGCAAATGTCTTTCGCTGCTTTTGTGAGGGCACTTTTGAATCAAAGCTTAAAGCTACTACTACACACACATTTGTAGTTCACCATACATGTAGACACAAGCTAATAGTTGTAATTACACAATGCCACCTACTATGGTCAGTCTTGTATAATCTTCAGCAACCAAGCTCAGCTTCAGGGATAATGCAATCCACACTGCGAGAAACAAAAACAAGCATGCGGTATTTATCTCTCAACTTATATACCAAAACAGGAAATCGAAAAACTAGAACTCAAAAGCACAAGGGACAAAAAAATTAGAAAAAAGGTGTTAAGTAGCACAGTTCTGACATAGAACAGGGATTTTTGGATACTATTGATTAGATGGTAAGCCAAATCCTATTCTATTTGGTTAGAGCTAAGGTACATGCAGACTGCAGGCGCTGCTGGAGGGCAACATGATTTTTTAAAAAAAAAGGGTTAAAAAGAGTTAGTTAAACATATTTTAATATGCCGTGAAAGCCAAAGAATAATTTGTGATTGTAATTATTGTGACGACCCACATTTTTTTGACATCGGATTGACAGATCCGACATTTATGTACTCTCATGTATTTTCTGAAATTTTAATGAAAAAATACAAAATTTTTTCTAATTTTTTCTAATTTCAAATTAATTATTAAGAAAAATAAAAATAATTCGAGAAAAATAAAATTTTAAGAAAAAAACACATGAAAGTATTAAGAAAATATATTTTTTTGAGGAAGGTAATTTATAGGATTGATTTATGAATTTTTAAAATAATTATCGAATTTTTAGAATGATAAATAGAATATTTGGAAAGAAAATGTAATTTTTGATAAATTATTCAATTTTAAGAGAAAATAATGGAATAAATGATGGAAATTGATGTACAATGAAAAGTTTACATGAAAAATAAGGATCAAATAATTTTTGATGATTTTAGAAAAAAAAAATGTTAAATTTTGATGTATATATATATGTATAAGGGGGAGAGAAAATAATAATAATAATAATAAAAATCGGTACATGGACCGAATTCGGCCCGTGTGGACCGATTTCGGGTCGGTCGGCGCAAGCCTCTGGCCCGCGCGGACACGACCCACGAAGACCGAGCCCTGGCGCGTTTCGGCCCGTGTGGACCGATTTCGGGTCGGTCGGCGCAAGCCTCTGGCCCGCGCGGACACGACCCACGAAGACCGAGCCCTGGCGCGTTTAGCACCTGGGCCGACCCAGGATGCTTGGCGGCCCAAGCGCCTTCTTCTTCTTCTTCTCACGATTTTTGGGATATTTTTGACGAATTTCTACATTTTGTTTAGGTATTTTTCAGCCAAAAACCATGGGAATCCATGGTTTGATGGTCCCTGATTTTGAGCAAGTCAATAGCAAGTGCCAACTGGACATTCAACATGAAGATTTGGAGGCCACTTAGGTGGCCACGTGCCCTATTCTCATGCCATGCAAGCAGCTTCTCATGCAACAAAAACCCAAATTTTTTGCCTAAGTCCAAACATCCAACTCTTGCTCCCACCTTTCAGATCTTGAATCTCTTTCGTTTCTCATCCAAATCCAGTGATCTATAGCTTGTTTTGAAGCTGATAACACCACCTACGAAGTCTCATAAGTGGTTTGCCCAATCTTGAAGCCATTTGAATAAAAAATTATAAAAAAAAGGTGCTGTCAACAGAGTTTAAGCCCAAAAAACCAGAAGAATTTGTCTTGAAGCCACCTTTGGAACTCTGATTCCTAGACCATTTCAAGTCCGTTCTGGAGTTTCTGTAGAAAGCAAGCAGTAAGACCAGATTGAGGTTGTGTTTAGAGAACTTGTAAACATTCGTTTGGGTTAAAACCAGAGGCGTTTTAAACCTCATAGTAGAGGCTACACAGAGGTATAAAGAGCTAACCCTAAGCCTCTATATTTTAAATGTTATATACTTGCAAATGTGCCTTGTTAGTTAAGGATTCTAGGACTTAGAATATTTTCTGAAAGAAATCTCTTAAGCTTGCTATGGTGGAACTTGAAATTGAGGGTGATTAGGGTTATACTTACTTCCTGTTTCAGATGATACTTATTAGACAAATGTTTAGGGACCTGAAACCTTTCAAAATCAGTAAGATAGACCCTCATATCAGTGCTGTAGAGAAGGGAAATTTGACACTTGAAACAACTTAGGAAGAACTTGGGAATCTGAAAACCAGTTTCATGACAGATAAATATCAGATCAGTTAACTGACCAAACCTTGGCAATTTGAGCTGGAATTTGGTGGAGAGGTCCCTAGATGTGTCTACAACATGTATACCAAATTTCAGGCCATTCTGAATTAGGGAAGTAGGTCAATTAACTCACCAAGTGACTGCTTGTCATAGGATATACGGGATTCTTATAATCTTTGTTAGTATACCCGGAAACCCTAATAAATGACGTTCAAAAATCACGAAATAAAATTCTAGTGAAAGCTTAGACAGGATAGATCAAATCTGGAAACTTTTACACAAATCCAACGATTGAATTGATCACCGAAAATTTGAAAAATTTACCGTCAGGAAGTGTCACCCAGAAGTCCATGTGATTCAACTAAAAATTCTAAGATTAAATTAGATAGGCAAACCTCTGTGGATTGAGCTGAAATTTGGTGGAGTAATTCCTAAGCATGTCTAGTTTATGCCTACCAAATTTCAGAGCAATCTGATATGGATAAGTAGGTCAAATTAGGCAAACAATCACTTTCTATCATATAGAACCCGAGAACACATGGTCCCTGGAATCTTAGCTAAAAATACTATCAAATGAAGTCATAAAATCATAGTTTAAAATTCTAGGGAAGGTTTAAGAAGTCTAGAACAGATCTGAAAAATTTGGTGCAAATCCGGCATACGGATTGCCCGCAGAAAAATCGACAAACTTGCTGTGTAAGAGAGCAAAGGACCCAAATTTGACTAAATGTTGAGGTTTGAGATTTTGAACTAATTTTGACCCTTTTTGACCCAATCTTGACCTGAATGGCCTATGTTGACCCAATTTGGGCATAGATTGACGTAAGGTAACTAAGATGATCGCGTTAACCAGAATTGACTATGTTTGACCGATTGATCGAAACGGCTCGGGTCGATCAAAACTAAGTTGGAACGACAATATTATATATTGGGTCACTGTACGAATAGAATTGAGATTGAGTTTTAATTGATGCAGATTCGAGAGCATATAGCAAGGTTGTGCCGGTTGTCGACGGGACATTGGTGCACAAAACCCGATGTGAGTAATATTTTCTAACTCATTTCTTAGAGCTTGTTATTCTGTGTATAGTGAAAATGATGTTACGTATTGTGATGAACTTGCATCCTTTAAATGAATTTTAAATGAGAAGTGCACCGAATGTTGAGGTCCAAGAGTGGGTTAGGGTATTGAATGCGGAAGAGCAATTAAGGCAAATTCTGACCCTGATAGTGACCACCTAACACAAAGTGTCTGTTGAGGGGTTCTGTGGACCTACGATGATAAAAACAGCAATAAGTCTTAATCGGGTTGTCACAATATGCCTAATTGTCTGCAACTCGCTCGTTTATTAATTAGGCTCCCCTAGAGCATTGAATGACCACCTAGCACAGAGTGCCCTGAGGGGGTTTCTGTGGGTCCAAATTTGAGTCGTCACCTATACACCTAACCGCCAGGTTTCTCCCACTCGAGTGAATTTATATGTTTTTAGCATTATTAAAATTGTTTTTAATGAAGGTGCACGACTGCATTATAATTTTGAATTGTGTTTACTGCTGCATTCACTTGCATAATGTTATTGCTCATGCATTCATGGCACATGTTTTAACTGTAAAATACTTGTTTTAAGTTTGAATTAGACTGCATTACTCACTGAGCCGCCATGAAAAATTAGGCTCACTACTCTAACTTTTCAGGTTCTTCAGCAGCGAATAAGGGCAAAGGAGTGATCATCGCCTAGAGCCGCGTTCCTTCACTCTTTTTGGTAGACCTTCTTTGTATTTCCCTTTCTATTATCGTCTTTGAGGGCTAAGATCTATGTAGAGAGGTGAGGAAAGCCTGTATATAATGAACAGTCTCTCCCGTTGCTACACATGTGTAATGACCCGTTTTGGAAATATGAAATTCTTATTAGTGTTCGTATGTTAAATTTTTATGCATTCCTTATAATTACTCTGATAATGTGTAATGTGGTGTTGTATGTTAAAGCTTAACAATGTCTTGGCAAGCTCGGCTTGCGAGCGAGTTTGTTGGAACACTGTGCCGGATCGCCCTTCATCCAAGGGAAGGGGTCCTGACAATTATTTTATTTATGTTTATGAATAAACACTTGTTCATTTACAAATACACACCAACACTAAAAGGCACAATAACAAGTTGTATCTAAGTACTTAACATATGCCTACACAATTTTGTTTTGATGAGTTTTTTTAACAAAAAGAAATTAATTGGGAAATAACAAAATAGTAAAGTTAATTGAAATGTTTGGACAATATTTGGGTGTCACTATTTTGAGTTAATCTTACGGTTATACTTTAATATTTTTCTAGAAAAGTCTCTTTTATAAGCCTATTAATTTTCATTAGTGAGCAAAATGATTAATTAAATACAAGCAAAGTAAATAAAATAAATAATGGCACCAAAAAATTTAATGTGGTTCACCATTAATTTGGGCTACATCCAAATAACAAACTCCAAAAATTTCTTTCACTAATAAAAATTAGTAGGCTTACAAGAGGGACTTAAAAAAAAAAAAAAAACTAAAAACATAACCCCGAGATTAATCCAAAATAATGACACTCAAGTGTTTTCCAAACACCCCAATTAATCTCACTATTTTGCCACTCCCCAATTAATTTTTTTTCCTCTCACAACAAACTCATTAAAGCAACATTAATTTAACTTATACTACGTACTCATGCAACTTGTCATCATACTTATTAATGTTGGTTTATATCTGCAAATAAACAAGTTTTTATTTAAAAATGTAGCTGAAATAATTGCAGTCACAAATTATTATTTGGTCTTCAACACATATTTAAATAGTTCCACCAACTTCACTCAACTTCACCAACTCCACTTAACTTTTTTTAAGATATCATGTTATCCTACGAGGGACCACAACAATCTACCCCTCCCCAATTACATAGAGGGCTCCGCCAGATCCGTTGTTTATCGACAATATTCCAATATCTTCCTCAAAAGAGTCGTACTCATCATATCTATCAACAACGCCTCTAACTTGTTTCACAGCGTACGTACATAAGTCTCATTACGAATGTGATTGTACACATTGTCTTCGACAAACTATCGAATGAAACTACAAACTTGCTCATGCTCGAATTCTCATTCCTCGTCTGCCTTATCTTTGGGCTTAATTATACTAAACACCAATAGATGCATTTTCATCACAAATAGAAGATCTTCATCTTATTTCTCCATATGTGGCTTTCATGTCATTTAAATAAATTATTTTGCTTGTCTTCGCCTCCATGGTCCCAATTAGGCTTAAAAAGAGTAAATTATAATCTAACTCATTTTTTTGATGTGGAAGGTCCACCTTGGTGACAACCATGAAACATACGATGAATAGATATTAATATCCCAATAAAACTCTAATACCAATTGTTGAAAAAATAAAACAAATTAATTAATATTTTTCACTAGCGCAGCAAAAGGGCCTACCAATAAGACAAGCAAATACAAGATAAATAAGTTAGATATGATGACCAAGACTTTTCTTGACAAAAAACTAGAATAATGTCGACAAGCAACAAGACTACTAGGGTTGTCCATGTATTATGGATGGAAACATTGTTGTGGTTTCTCATAATAATGAAAGGCAACATGATTTTAATTAAACAAAAGGTGAGTGAAATTCGTGAAGTTAAGTGGTGTTGGTAGAACACATTTTAATATGTGGTGAAGGCCAAAAAATAATTTGTGGCTGTATTCATTTCATTTAAACTTATAAATAGGCATTTGTTTATTTGCAAATACACACTAACACTAAGAAGCACACTAACAAGTGGTATGTTTGTACTTAATATAAGCCAAAATAATTTTGCTTTGATAAGTTTGTTGGAAGAGAAGGAAAAATTAATAAGGGAGCCACAAAATAGTATGGTTAATTTGAGATATTTGAAAAACACTTGGGTGCTACTATTTTGGATTAATCTTAAGCTATTCTTCTTAATTTTTTTATTTTTTTCTTGAGTTAGAAGAAAACTAGGAAGAAAATAAAAAAGAAAAGAATAAAATGTAATGGTTTGAAAGAAAGAGAAAGATGATATCTATAAATATTATTAACTAACCACCTTATTCCACTATCCATATTTTAAAGATTTGAGAGATTAAATAATTAAGATAGTGATAATTTTTTTTACTTTTCATGTAAACATATTATTTTACCCCTAAATAACAAAATTACTATTTTACCCTTAAATATTTAATGAGTGTTTACAATTTAATAAACTCATTTATTAATTTATATATTCTTAAAATTTGAGAATTTTTAGGGATATTACACTACCTAGAAAATGTCTTCAAAATGTGCTTGACTTCAAAAACAGGTGCAGAAAAAATCCGAAAAAATATGAAAATATCTCCAATACGCATAATCTACGAGCCCTGCAACTTAAAGTTTAAATTATTTTCCATTCCTTACAGCAACAAATTATTCTTTGAAACTTAGGACCATGATCACTACCCATAACTACACCACTCTTACTTAGTAAAATACCCACTGTTTTCAAGGCACCAAGGTGACATCTAGGCAGTTTGTCCGTTCTAAGCAACAAATAGCCTAGGCAAAGCCTAGATGAACCTGGGGTGACAAAAGATATTTAATTATAGATTCTTATTTAATTAATCAGCCATTTACAAGTCCTTGGACAATTCATACATAGAATTATATATATTTAATCGTATTCTATATTAAATGTTAAGCTTTCATAAAATGATAAAGAACACTTCAAATTCATTCAAAGTAAGTTCACACAAATTCATGCCCACAATACATCATGTTCAAGAATTTGACGAAATTGAAAGCTTTCCAATGCATCAAACCATAAAAAATTGTTGGACAACAACTATCCATTGCCCAAGTGACGCCAAGAGTTTCCAAACATTTTAACAACATTTCTTGGTTAAAGCGGATAAAAAAGAACAGATTTACCAGGGAAAGTTCAAGGGTTTATTGTCAAAAGGGAAAAAATTCCCCTAAATTTTTAAATATCTTTTCAACCCCTCCCCTCCCCTCCCAATTGCTTAGAACTGCTAGCGGAGACGCCTTGATAACACTGGATATGGCCTTAAAATTATACATACA
>JAJIYU010008697.1:0-17737 GCA_030144865.1 Tinospora cordifolia | reverse complement strand
AAGGAAATTCTTTCTTTCTTGCTGGAATGAATTTTCAGAATGAGGGGGGGGTTTATATAGATTTTTCTAGCAGAAAAAGACGAAACTATACAGTTGTGAATAGTTGTTACTGTGGCTACAGTACCTGTTACTGTAGTTACAGTAACCCGCCGAAAGTTATTTTGTCTGCCGACAAAATAGTGACCGTATTTGTACATAGTAACCGTATATTTGAATAGTAACAGTAAAATTTAAATTTTTTTTCTTTTCGAATTTCGAGTATTACAACACCGAAATTTGTGGGTATTACAGCTCGCATCTAGTAATAGCCATTGCAGAGGCAACCCCAGCCACAATAGTAGCAACAAGGCAAGCATAATCAAGTCTGAGTGTTTGCTATAGAAGATGGACAAGCGAACCCAGCTTTGGCTGTTAAAGGTACTTTCTTATTATTTAACGTTGCTATGAAAATATTGTTGATTTAGGAGTAACTAAATCAGTTGTGTCTGAAGACTTAGCTAAGAGGTTACAATTAGTGATTGTTACATGACTAGAACCATTGTATGTGTCCACTCCCATAGAAGCTATTGTAATTGCTCGAAAATTTTGCACATGTGAGTTGAGATGTGGGGATAGATTGGTAACTACCAATCTTAGAGCATTACCTTTCCAAGGGTATGATGTGATATTGGGCATTGACTTGTTGACTCAACACCAGGCTCAGACCGATTGCCTAAGACGAAGAGTCACATTAACTCTACCATCCCGAGAGTTCGTGAAAGTCAATGGGGACATGCAAAGTATAGTAATCCAATGTTTAGAAAAAACATATACAAAGTATACAAAGTATGAGGAAAACAAAAGAGGAGGTCCGCACAAGGACCGTGGTCCTCCGTCAAACAATTGTGGTCTGTGAGGACCATAGTCCTGCAACAAGGAAAATTTGAAAAATTGTTCGGATGTGCGACTGTGGTCCTACGATTAGGAGCTTGCCAAGACTGCGGTCTTGGCTCTTGTGACTGCGGTCCTGTGATTGGAAATCAGAAATGGAAGCTTGAGGGACTACATAAACCCTAACTTGGTGACTGGTATTATATACACATACGCATAGAACCCTAATCACTTAGACTCACTTACAGCTGCAGTTGCTCACCTTTATTCTGACAAGAAAACCATAGTCGCCCGTCCTCACAGAGAACCCTAGCCGCCACTCTCAATTCTTCTCCTCCCATAAGCAGTTTCAGTGGAAATACATATGCAATTTCTGTGAGAATTGGTATTGTACATCCCCTGATAATAGTCTATGGAGTGTGAGGAAGGAAGAAATGCTCTAGTTGCTGGGAAATCGAATTGCAACGGGTCTCTAAGCAGTAATATTGAGGTAAGGTATTTATTTCATGATGCAGGCTAGTTTGGTATCATTGTTTCATGTTTCTTAACATTTTAAACACTTCTTGACATAACAATAACACTAAAACCGTCCGAGACATCGATCAGATAGCTAAACAATGATCATGGAGGAAACGAAAGGAACACCGAGTTATAATTAATTGCTATTCGTTAGACTTCAATTTTTTGAATGTTTAAACCCGATGAGGCATAGTAATACACCATTTTGTTCAAAGCTAATAGTTGTTTAACACTTTCTTAGTGAGAATCATTCTTCCTGGTATACAATGCACATAAGGCGTGAAAGTGATCCAAAAAGGGCTAGTAGAGGCGGAACGATCAACAAGGAGGTATAAAGCACTCTTAACCATTGTAATAATTATCTTTAAATCATAAACTCGATATATTGAAGGTTTAGTTGTGAGGGAAACTGGAAATGCGCCCAAAATGTGATTCTCGGAATACCTTGTAACACTTTCTTAGTGCTGCACATAATACACTGTGAGAATAACCTCGCGTTATCGCGATGATACTGGGAATACCACGGTAACACAATAAACAATTTGTTTATCAGACTTTCTGCGCACGGAATTGTAACCACGATAATGAAAGTCATTAGACTTAGAATCTAGAATATTAAAAACATAATAAATACTAAAAAACATTCTATAATTCTTAAGGTTAAGGATTTTGAGCCATTCAGGCAGGAGTTAGAACGCGAGGAGAAAAATATCAAGTAGAAGTAACTACTTGAACTCTTTAGTATTATTTTGGTTTGAATATTGAACATGATTGCGTGTTTATCATTAATTATTGTTTAGAAGCTTGCAAGGAATGTGTATGATTCTTATGAATACTTGTTTGTCTATTATGTGGGTCTATAACATGCCATACTTTGTATGAATGTTCAATTCATTTTAGAATTTATGCTATGCATACCATGTGATGAATAGTATGATTAATATGATTATGAGCACAATAACTTGTCTATTTATATCCATTGATTATTTATATTGGATATTTGAAATGTGGATATGCTTGAGGTCATTAATCAAAGATGATAAAGAGAATTAACCACGTACTAGCACAGTGATGCAGATACTATGGCAGTAGTCTGACATCATCGTGGGTATTCTTAGCCCTAGGCGGGGCTCTGTTTGAAATAGGATTAAGAGTCTAAGTGAGACTTCATTTCCTGGTTTGATGATCATGTGGGACATCAATCCCGAGATAGGGTTTTGGAGTGGGCGTTACACTGAGTACTCCGAACCTAAATTAGAATGCCGAGAGAGAACCCCTTTCGGTCTTAACATTAACTTAAGCAAGTGAATCATTGAAACGTCTAATGCTTTACAAGTGCTTACATGTTTGTATTATGACTATTATAATACTCGAGATGTTTTTGTGTAAGATCCACTAGGCTCTTGAGCTCACCCCACTAATTTATTTTTTCAGGTAAGCACTGAAAATACTTGCTCACAGACAAGTAATTGGCTTCCATTGGAGTAGTTTGATACAATCCACTATTGGGGTTGTTTAGTAGTAGGAGTTTACTTTTGCTTACAGGTGTTGGGCATGAGACCCACATTTGATTTATGTTAAGTCGTATTGTTTATTGACTTTAGCCATGTGGCCAAGCATTCAATTATTGATTCATTTTGAAATCAAGCCACAAGGTCCAAGTATTTCATTCCATGTTTATGAGTTTAATCATCATTTGATTAATTGTAGTTAACATGTCATCCCCATGTTAATTTCTGTGTAAGATTTATTATTTGTGTTTCCCCACTTTGATATTGGGATGGTATGAGAAAGGATAAAGACTACATAGTAATGCCCCAATCTCTGGATATTGATGGCGTGAGTGACTGCATGATTCCATCTCAGCCGGACGAGAGACAAATACACCCAGTCAGCGGCGTGTGCGACAAGATTTGGGGGCTAAGGTGTTACATTAAAACAAAATAATATTAAAATGACGTAACTCATATAACTATTATAAATCTTTCAAAAATAAACAAGATATTTGAAAGCCAAAATAACAGGGTCGAGTGACTCATACAAATCCTACCTATTGTACATCTCAAATTAATAATTATTACTATTATTAATTGTAAACCTATATTGAGTCGCTTTGTACTCACTCTCAAGTTAAGTGAACAATCCAAATTAATACGCAACTTCCTTACCCTTCTCTTAGACACTAGATGATCCTAAACGTGTGAAAAAAATATGGGGTAAGCTAAAAAGCTCAGTGAGATAATATTGAACGTTATCATCATATATTCACCAATAATGTAAAATGATTCATAAATAAGTTATAAATTATAAATTAAAAATAAGTTATACTCATCAAAACCATTCAATGGTACATAGTTCAAACTCCGACTACGCCTATACTAAAGTTATCAATTTTAAGGAGTAATGACTTGACACAATTAACCTCATGCTTACTACATCCTATGACCACTCTATAGTCCTAGGTGGAAAAATAATCATCTATATCAAGGCCCAAACCTAGGAACCTTCCACCCCTTAACTCATGTTTATCGATCATTAGGATTGTTTTAAGGAAGTTCTTTCCTTATTCTAATGAAACTTCTTTTCTAAATATGCAAATATTTGAAACATAAAAACAATGATGTCAAATAGCTATACAATTCATAAAAGAAAAACAACATATGAAGCATTATACATAGACATAACATTTCACAAATTGGTTTACAAACATGAACAATAATTTGCATATTTATGATGATACGTACACAATGAAAAAATGAAACCATACTCACCTTTAATCCTTAATTGTATTCCAATAAGCTTGTTTAACCTTCAAATTGCTTTCTAATCTTTCTTTAGGTTCCTAGATTTCAATATCACATATTTTCAAAATTTTATATAACTTTCAACCTCATAATTCCAATATGTGCCAAATCTATAATAACTCTTTATCTGATTACATTTATATATCTATAATGAGTATTGTATTAGATTACCAAAATATATATAATATACTAGATTGTAGTCACAATTTGTAATTTAATGTAAATAATGTATATGTATATACACGTACACACGTAAATAATATGTGTACATGTATCAATAAATAATGTGCACATATATAAATAATATAAACAATATACATAAATAAATATATCAATAGGATTATTTCTAATTTTATTCGGCTATCAATAGAATAGATTAAATTTAATTTTCCACTTGCTTTATTTTTATCTCATCACTTTGACAGAAAATTTACTCGACCAAAAGTCGGGTTTATAACAAAACCTTAGCATCTTCTATTCTTCAAAGAAAAGAAAAGCTAAAAACAAGCAACGCTAAGGTTCTGGAACAACAGCAAAACCTGCAAGATTTTGCACGTCTGGTTTCATTGATGGTTATGTTTTCCTTTCAAATATTCAAAAAAGTGCATTAAACAGAGGAAAATTTTATCTTTAATTCTACTCTATCCCACTCTGGCCTGTTTGATGCACAAGATAAGATAGAATTATTTTAGTAGAATAGGATAGAATATGATAGAATAAAATAAAAATATTTTTTAAAAAAATAAAAATATTTTTTTTTTTTTTTGTGAAATAACTCAATCCCACAAAAAATAGTGGGTTTGAATTATCCCACCAATATAAAATTAATAAATAGGCCTGAATAATTTTTTGTTTTATCCTATACAATCCTAAACACCAGATTAAGATAATTTTTTGTCGTATTCTATTTCTATCTTATGTACCAAACATGGCCTCTATTCCATAAAAATAATTTTATCTTATTTCATACAACCTACACTGTTAACAAAAATAAACCAAGCCAACAGGAGGTGAACTTCAAAAGTGGTCATGCTTTTAATTTTAAAGATAGAACGGAGATCAATGGGCTATGATCGTTGCTCAAACTACAAAAGAACCAAAGTAGAGAATTGAACTCATTCGAGACAAGTCTTCATTGACCAGGGTAGAAAAAAAACAGAACAACTTCAACAATAGGCCCTTTTCATCATCCAAAATTTAAACAATCATTTCAATTCTTCCTTGTATGACCTGACCCAAAAGTTAGAAACCATAAAAACAATCTAGTCTTAGACAAATCCTGCAACTTGTAAAATATATTCACAACAGATGCAGCACGCGTATCAAAAGTAAGGCAGCAGGGAAAAAAGAATCTCGCAACACATTTTACAGTTTATGCACAAAGACAAGACCCAAGACTTCCCCAAAAGCAAGAAAGTGCTTCTCAACTCTCTTTTGAAGCGCACTAAAACCAAAAGGACTCACTATCTGGTGTAGTTGTACTCACTAGTCAGCAAGGAAGCGAAACCTGAGGCTAAGCATCCAAATCAACTTCATCTGCATCCCTGAGTTTGTAACAGCTGAAGTGGTTCACCCTAAACTTCCACTCCCCTTTGATTGGATTATATGACACAAACTCAGCACCTTGCTCTTGAGCCTTCTTCATTAGCATTTCCTTGTACTTGTCCACCTTTGCCCCTTCTGTGTACTGCTGTCCTGTCTTTTTGTCAAAGCATTTGATGTTGAGAAGGGTCACCTCTGCAGGTTTGTTCAGTCCTTGCCCCACTGGTGGCTTCTTGCTCTCGTCCATGTAAACAATCACCTCCCGATTGTTGAACTGCACCAGAGACTCAAGATCAAGTCTTCGAACATCTGTCTCCCCAATAAACCTGATACTGCCATATCCATGTCTACCAACCACAAAGTCCTTCACATGACGGCAGAACCCAGGTTCTGCCCTCTCCTTGGCTGCTAGTTCTTGAATTCGAGGCTCTGTATAGTAATCAGAGTGCCTGAGTTTTGGCATAAGTGCCTCAATATCTGCTCCATGCTCATAAACAATAGCCGCCTCCCCAGCTCTGTGCCCAGTGAGTGTGATGTAGGAATCTCCCTTCTGAGTAGTATCATCTTCATTAATATCATTTAGTTTCTGGGAGGGCTTGGCAAGAGAAGTCTTCTCCTTGTCTGTGTTATTGTCACCAGGGGTAACTGCACCATTCCAAGGATTTTTAAAAGATCATCCCAAAAGATGAAAAGAAAGAATCAAGAGAATGTTCACCAAGAAATCTATGCACCTGGAAAGGTTAGAAAAAAACCTAGCACTGCCAAATGATAGCATAAAGGACCTCTCATATAAAAAGAGACTACTTTTGGTAGATTCTAAGATTGAACAGGTGCTGGTCCAACTCAGGACTTAATGATATAATGCTCAAACTGGCAAATAAAAAAATAAAAATAAAATAAAAAAATAAAAAAAGCTCCAGAAGAAATTGCTCAGGCCAAACTGACAAATTTTAGTGATAAGAAATGTGAACTGGAATTCATTGAGATCACTCAAATTTCATTTATCAGTGAGACAAAAAGAAGCTTTGGTGCATTACCTAAGGAAGTGCGAGGACATGAAAGGACTACCAAGAGTAATTCACTCCGAACAGAACTGATCTCATGCAACAAAATTTCACTGGCAATAATGCTGCCTCATCCAATTTCGAAAGTCATTTTTAAACCCATTTTTCATGTAAGCACACGGATTTCAATTGTAAAATTAAATGAGCTCCCCCCCATGGTTAGCTAGATAAATAAGCTCAAAACCGCGAGTCTGTTTTATCCATCTGTATAATAACCATCTTTAAGCAACAAGAGTTCCATGATGCAAGTTGACAGAATGCAAACAACATTTAAAGAGATGAATAATAAGGCACACACTTGTTTCTGAGGGGCTGTGAATGGAGGATGGAATCAACTATGATGAACTTCAAAAAATGTTGTTACTTACTATATTGTCCAAATTGAAAAGACTACTTGAAGTAGTTAATCCATCAACACTAAACCTACCTGAATAAAATTGCATGCTGTCAAACGCAAAAATGAAAAATTTACCAATTATTTCTTAATTTAAATATTTCTGTAAAAGATGACATTCAAAAGAGGAAATGTTTTATAAATCATCAATAAACCAATACATTAATTTAATAAATATAATCACCATCGTCTATTACAAATCCAAATCAAGCTACAATATAACAAAGTTCCAAATCCAAAGTCATTATCTCCTCAACATGTATAGTTCGGACACCACTGGCCAAGTAGATACTGAATTTTCAGAAACCTTAACCATCACTATGGGTACTGCCCATGAAGAACATCAATAGATGATACCAAGATAAACGACTCAAGAACCTAATAATGAATATAAGATTTTACTTAAAAGAAGAGCAGTATGCATCCAAAAAGTACAGAAAGAGAAATGAAACTGAAAAGGTAAAATGAACAAATGTGACTCCCTTCATAAGCTACTCCCATCCAGCAATCCCCAAACCAAATTAAATCCCAACCCTTCAAGATCTTGACCAAAGAAATAGAGAAGTCTTCAACACGTGGTGCCTTCTAACATGTCTCTTTCACATCCTGATGAAATATGTTATGAAGCCCCTTCAAAATATAAATGAATGAACCATGAAAGTGAATAAACTTGTTTCCGTATCTCCGTCTCTGTCATTATCTGCAATTAGTCTGAGTTCTTAAGCTTAAGCATTAGAGGAGGCTCCAGGCATCGCACTTATTTCTTGACATTTTTCTAGAGTGAACTTTTGTGCAATTTTGCATGGACTCTTGTGGTTATGTCAATCCACCTTGCCCAACTGGAAACTTGAGAACTAGTCCGATTTTGGCATCCATAAAAATAATAATTTTGGACTTGGGTGATGATGGCCCAAGAACTCCTACAACCTATGTAACCAAGCCGAGGTCCGAGTACATGAGAAGTAAACAATGATCCAATGAGGACAACAATGCCATAAAAGGCAAAGTTCCTGCAACCCTTTGCCACTTCCCTGAAACATTTCTTTCTCAAACTTGTTGAATATCTTTGAATTCTCTAGAACCTGATGTGATGGCTGGGATTGGCTGAAACAAGTTTTAGACTTTTAATTTGTATAGAAGTTAAAGGCAATAGCCATCAATTATTTATTTAGTTTTTTGGACAATTCTACTGGGCGGTAGTTGTATAAAGATTTACACATTTAGGAGGGTTAGGATTAGTCCTTGTTCCAACACAATGAAATCTCCTAGAAAATACAAAATTGCATCTAGTATTATAATTTCCAAAATTTCAGCTATGATTCCAAGATAATGTATATGACCTAACCACCATTCCAACACATTAGTGTTATAGGGTAGCCCTGCTCATCCAGCACCGCTCTTGAAGACCCAAAGATAATGATATGAAAAATGCTCGACAGATTCACAACTTTTATATAGCATTCAGCTAGTTAATTTCATGCATACACTAGTTGGGTGATTGTGTGCCCATCATTGCTTCTTTACCTTCCATGAGACAGTAGCCAGTGGTTTTAGGATCCTGTGAAAATGCCTCTATTCTCTCTCTTATCACATAATGCATTTCCATAATTTTGAAAAGAGCAGAATCTTTCAGTTTGGCACAAATAAACACATACCATTTCCATTGACGGTGTTATCCTTCACCATTGTTGATTTGTTTGCATTTACTGCTGGAGGCCACTTTTCTGTTGGGTGAATAACGAGTGACCGTGGATTCTCCCTTGGAATAACAAGAGCATCTGCCTTTGGGGCACTAGAAGTTTCTTCATCATCACTAAAAAATGGCACCTACAAAGAGAGAACATTAAACAAAAATTAGATAACAAACCAGAAAAATTGAAGTGGGATAATGACCTTACAGGTCATTTGTTATCTATTCCATTTGAACTTTTAAATGTGTAAAGAACCATTCTCACCTTTGAACCATCTGTTTTCGAATAATATCTCCTAGCTGGCAACTTTATCCTTCTTTGAGATAAGTGTCTAGATGTCAATAAGGAGGAAACTCTGACAGGACTAGGCTTTTCAGAAGCCTGTTTGACAACAAGATCATCAATAAAAGTTTTGCAATCAGACAACTGAACTGACACATAACGAAATTATTCATTGTATATGAGGTAAAATGCTGGGCGGTACTCTTATATAATAGACACAATTGTTAGCTATTTTGGAGGGAAAAAAAATTTCAAAAACACGTTTACAAAACTAGAGGTACAGTTAAGTTGAATAAAGACCATAAAAAATAAACTTACAGGCATGCTGGAGATTCCATATTGAACTGACGGTGTGGATCCAGTACGACCAATTGATATTTGAGGCATCGCAGGTAAGGTTCCAAAAGGATTTATGACAATTGGTGGCTGCATGACCATAGGGTTGAAACTAGCAGGCCTGCGAAGAAGTATGACAGCAAGTATCAGGACTTGTGTTAACAGACAGGGAAAAGATGTAACGTGACCACCAAATCTGTATTTAGAAAAATCTCCATATTTAGTATAAAAGCCACCATGGACTGGTAAGTAGCATGGTAGAGAGCAAATGCTCTATTGCCAAAACAAAATGACCTCATTCTACGAAGTCCGATCCACATAGTATCATAATAGAATACACAGCTAACAGAAACAAATGCTTCACTAACACATATCAAACTAAATAAGAAACATACTGTGGCCCAAATGTACCCTGACCCAAAGAGCTAGATATGCCACCAAAACTACTTGAAGCTGCTGAAACGGAATGGAAAACAGGATGATCAGAAATATCAAGATGAATCTTTTGAAGATAAGGTTACGAAGCAAAAAGGCTACGAATAAAATGTAGAAACAACCTGAGTAATGAAAATTAGAACTGAAAGCGAAACACTGGGTTATTTTATTACCTGTTTGCGTCTGACCAAAGTTACCAAAGGAAAAAGCACCTGATGACTGAGGGGGTTGAACTGACTGAAATGGAGTAGACAGAGAAGGCTGTAGATAGACAAGATATATAAATTTTAAAAAGACTAAGAAAATATTAAATCATGGCACAAGTAAACCTAGATAAGTATCAAAGAACAGTAGACTAATGCCATTAACTTGGACAAAATCTTTGACAATCAATGGTTAACTTCCACTCTCAATATATCAGGCAGAAAGATAATTTAAATGGTAGTAATGTAAGTAATGACAAGATTTCAACTGGAACGTACAGTTGTTAGACCAAAACCCACAGGATTGCTTGCAGAAAGTGATGACGCAGTTGTACTTGAGAATAAATTTCCACCAAACCCAGTTGAAGGCGAACCAAACAAATTAGACTGGCCAAAGGAAGGAGCTGTACTCTGTCCAAAGGTTGAAGCAGTTTGCCCAAATGCAGAATTTGTTTGTCCAAGAGAGGGAGTGGTAGATTGGAACAGCCCAGCTGATTGGGTATTGCCAAAATTCAGACCAGAACCAAATGCAGAATTTGTCCCAGGAGTTGAAGCAGAACCAAATATGGAAGGTGATGATCCAAATGCAGATGACGTTGATGCACCAAAAAGAGATGAAGATGAATTTGCTCCAAATGCTGGTGTGGAGAAAGATGGTGTGGATGCTGAAGTTGTTCCAAAAGGGTTGCTTGCTGTTGATGCACCAAATGGTGACGAACCAAAAGCAGGAGTGGATGAGGCACCAAAACCAGAAGATCCAAAAACTGAAGTTTTTGAACTAAACGGATTGGAAGATGAAGCAGAAAATAGATTTGCAGATGATTGGGCAAATGATGGTGAAGGACCAAAAGGGTTTGACTGAGCAGGAGTACCAAAGCCAACCCCACTCACAGGCTGACTAGCAGGATTTGGACCACCTAGAATTTGAAATCAGTCAGAATGAAGTTATGGATTAAAAAAAAAAAAAAATCACAAAACCCATCCTCCCCCTCAACCAAAAATGGCAGGTAAAAGGAAGTAAGCAACACCTACCTTTATCACCCAACTGATAGTCCTCCCACCTCAATTCTTCATGGCTTTTGTCTTTGTAGACAGGCATGGCTGATATTGACTCAAGTTTGCCAGCAGGCTGTGCACTGCTGCTACTGTCAGCCTCAGGTACTGGGGCATATGCTGCTATTCTGCTTCCTCCACGTTGGCCCCCAAAAGCTGATTGCCCAAAACCAGTACTGCCAAATGCTGGTGTAGTTGCCTGTGTTCCTGCAAGATATTCCAGAAAGACAGCTCAAAAATGAGTGGACATGAAAAAGGACGTAAAGCATGAACCATTGGGTCCCAACTCTATTTAAGAATATTACAAGGACACACCAAAAGGAGTACTCTGGCCGCCGAAGGGAGATGAGCCTGCTCCAAATGGGCTGCTACCAAATGCAGAAGCTGATTGTCCAAATGCAGGAGAGGATCCAAAGCTAAAGGACGGAGTACTTGAAGAACCAAATGCAGGAGTACTTGAAGCACCAAAAACAGGAGTAGAAGATCCGAAAGCAGAAGTTGAAGCACCAAAAGCAGGAGTACTTGAAGCACCAAATGCTCCTCCAGATCCAAAAGCTGGCATACTTGATACGCCAAATCCAATGCTTGTGCTTCCAAATGCTGGAGTTGTTGAAGACCCAAACGATGGAGTACTAGTAGCACCAAAGGCTGGTGTGCTACTTGCTCCGAATGCTGGGGCACTAGTAGCACCAAATGCAGGTTGACTTGATGAACCAAAAGGTGTAGAGGAACCAAATAGATTACTTCCAAATGCAGATTGTGCTTGTTGAGATGTGCTGCCAAATGGACTTGCTTGACCTGGTGTTGATCCAAAGCCTCCAAAAGCAGGCGTTTGTCCAAATACAGAAGATCCTTTTAAAAGAAGAACAAACACAAATTCATTTTAGTTCCTCAGAAAAAAAAATCAGGAATACTAAATATTCCTTCAAAAATATCAGAACATACCAAGGAAGTTACATTGCATTACAGTGGAGAATAAAAACACCAATTATAGGGAACAACACAAAGTAAGAAGAAAAAAAAAATCAAAAAGTCATGCACCATAAAAAGCTAAAGAAAATAAAAAGGAAAATACAATACAAAGAAAGCAGCCGGTAATATGTATAGTACTAACTAGGGTGTTGGTCCAGGCCTAAAAAAATTTAGAGGCTCGTAAGGGTCCGTTTACTGGCCAAGGGCATAAAGGACTATAAAATCCTAACAATGTCATGTCATGTTCAATTATTTCTCAACTTAGCTATGTTAGGCTCATTAACTATTGTTGTAGTTCTCTGTATGTATTACATGCCACCTTATCCATGTCTAGCTACTTACTACAGGACACAACTTTCATTGTTCACACATCATACGTGGATTAGTTGATTTCGCATAGTTGGTCTGCTGTGCATGCAACCATTTTTATGGTCAAAGACAATGATCCAACTATAGGATACAATGATCTATTAGATCCTGTCCTCAGAAATCGAGATGCAATTATATCCCATCTCACTGGACGTGTATATTTCTAGGCTTTCACAAGTTTGGTTTTTATATTCATAATAGCACCATGAATGCTTTAGGACATCCCCAAGATATGTTTTCAGATACTGCAAGACATTTATAACCCTTTTTGCTCAATGGATACAAAACACCCATGGTTAAGCACCGGGTGCCCGTTACCATTGGTAAATATATCTGTATTGTTGCACTGTATTTGTATAATCATATCTGACAAAGGAAAAGGCAAACAAACACCAAACCATGCACACAGGCATGAAGGATCAGACTTCCACAAGGCTACATCTGGTTCAATCTTCAATTAAGAATATGCTCAACAATTTCCATAGGGGAAATTGTATCTATAAAGTTGTCATCGTCTTTCCAATAACCTCCGCCATAAAACAAAAGGAAAATCTCGCTAAAACATGTTGACTACCTAGGCAATTTGGCCAGCCTATGCAACAACAGAAAATATTATCTTAGGTCTTGGAGTACGTATGTAAGTCATCAAATCTCATAATGCATCTAATGGATAAAATATTAAAATATAATAACATGTAGACAAGAATTGCATTCAATAAACATAAATGAACAGAAAAAAGTAAGTCAGATGCTGTGTACAGTGTATTTACTTACAACAGAGTATTTAAGAAAGGAAGAAAATAAGGGAAAGAAAATAAAAGAAGCATTTCTTCATGTCCGTGTTGCAAATTTCAAGATGCAATGCAGAGCACTAATTTATCCATAACTGCTTGCTCTCTCTCAAACTGGTGATTTAAATAAACAGATTTTAAATAAACAGACTTGGTGGTTCTATGGTACCTATTTTAAATATTAAAGAGAGGGTTAAAAATAGAGTACAGCTCGTAGGTCTTCATAACCTTCTTTCTAATATTACAATCACTCCCATAAACTCTGATTTAAATTGAGAATGGGCACAAATGTTTCAAAAACCTCCAATGACCTCTTGCCACCATTTATCTCACTACCTTAAGTACCCGGAGAAAATGATTTTCACACATTTTGCCATAGGCTTGAAAACTTTAATAACAATCGGCAATACAAAATATACCTAAAATGGGAAACAAATCAACAATCTTTCAACTTTACATTCAACAACAAATTTCTTCACAAATTCATTTAAAAACAATCAAACAAGAAAATAAATTACACGAAGACATAGTTTCTTGTATTTAAAATTAATTTTTTGTGCATGACAACTTACACAAATTATCACAAGACATGAAAATTAGCACTTATAGTTCATCTGCAATTAATAGGCGTTCTCAATACCCATAAGTAAGGGCAATTCATCTTTTGACCCAAAATCAGAATACATAAATGAAGCAAAAGAACAAGGTTGACCGAGTAAAAAAAAAATCATAAAAAGGAAAGAAAACAACCAAAAAACAAAAAAAAAAAAAAGCTAGAGCAACCCTTCTCTAAAAAGACATCAACATTTGTTGTTTACAATTTCACCCTAGATTCCTTTTCTGAAACCCTAAATCTTTGGAGACCAAGTGCCCACAAAGGCACCTTTACCATAAAGGGCCAAGTTAGAAAAGAAGATAAGAATCACACTGCTTCTTTAGGGAAGGAAATTCATTAAGAATATGAAACCCTAGCGTACATGATAATCTACACAAAGTGGAGTATATAAGAATTCTTTCTAAACCATAGATGACCAATTGAATGCCACTAACCAGCCACGCTACCAGCACATGGCTAAATTTAAGAAAATTAAACCATATTTGTAAGAACTAACATGCATGTTTCCACATCAATTATCATTTATTAAGACATGGTCAACTAAAAAACCAAACCACTAAGCCAAGATCTTTGGAACTCATTTATTTCTATTAGGAGTAGCTTGCTTTGAGTTTTATGCATGGCATGTAATGAGCTTGCATAGTCCTAGAATATGGGTGTCCCATCCTTGTAGACTAACTAGAAACATACAACATGTAAATACTGTGTTGGGAGTAGAAGGTGTCCATCCTTTTATTTTGCGAGGAATTGCCTTACATCATATTGCAACAAGGACTTTGGGCATATGGCAGGTCTATTCCATCTTAGTGTTCATGCTCCCCAATGTCTATAGACTCTATACAAAGGATTATGTATAGGTAACATTGAAACTATTACAAGATAACTACCCCAAATACTAAACAACTACCTGAACAAGATAACTACATATATAAGATAGTTATCAACCAAATAAAAACTTTCAGCATTTAATAAACAAGCAAGTTGCCACTTTTGAATTACATCTAGCACTCACCCCATAGTTTAAATGAGGGCTTGAACCCTATGTAGTTCTAAATAGCAAGGAATGAAAATTCGACTTCACCCCAAACTTCGACCTTTAAAAACTAGAATTAATTCGAAGAGTTCGAGAAATTCGAAAGAATTTTTGTAAAAATTTACCAAGTTAGACAAATTCAAAAAAAATACTATGTAAGTGCTAAAATATGAACAATTTTTATTAAAAATACCAAAAACAAACATACTAAATATATTTTACATATAAAAGTATACATGTAATGGTTTTGAACATGTATTTTAACAATAGCAATGTTTTATGCACATCGCATCTGTTAACTTAAAATTGTTAGAGAAAAGAAAGAAACAAAAAAAATATATTGTCAAACCCTAATGGTCTTGCAAACATAAACCTTGGTTTTCCTTTCTCTTTCTTTTCTCGACATCTCTTCTCTTAGGCTTTTAGCTTATTTTTCTCTTATTACTATTCTTTCTATCGTCTCTTCTTCCAAGTTATAGTTTGTTCTTTCTTCTTTTTGTGCACCACATAAATTCTTTCATTAAAAATGCTCATTTTCACAGCTTTTATACAATTTTTTTCTACAAAAATCTTCAAAACTTCAATTATAAGAGAACTTCGCTAATTTTTTGAAGATTTCGACAAAATTTTGTAATTTTATAATTACAGGCGAACTTCGTTTCGATTGTCCAAATTACCTAATTAATTCGGCTAATTTCGACAAACTTCGTCTAATTTTCATACCATGCTAAATAGCTTGAACTTCTCTTCTATGAGTGTCTTTATGAGAGTATCTATGGTGGACTATTAGTGAGACAATACAACATATGTATTCCTTTATGAATTAATTATGCTTACATAGTCTTTACATAAATATGGCAATTAAACCCATAAAAATATTAAATTTGGCCTTCTACGAGTGAGATACATGAGATGTAACCAATATGATAGGCTTCCAATTGCAGTTACATATTCTAGAAGGAAGCAACACGTGTCAGCTAGGGGAGAGTTTGGAAATTAGAGAATGTTTTGTGGAGTTGACTCAACATACTTAAGGGATTGTTATGCCATCTTTGTCTCTTATGAAATTTTTGGGAGTTGTAATAAGGAGAGTTGCCTTCTCGAACACGCTATTTTGTTTTCATTCTTGATCGATAAAGAATTGCATCCATTGTCTTCTCTTGATATAAGTAAGTTCAAATCAATGGAATCACATCAAAGTGGTTCAAGAGCATCTCGTTTCATTTATTTGTTAACGAATCAATGCCTTCCAAAGTAGCAGATAACCAAATGGAAACCATGGAGAACGAGATAAAAGAAATTAAATGAGAGCTATAATGGCTACCAAGTCGAGCAATCCATGGATTTTTGGTGATACATAGGCTGGCAATGATGATGCAATCAATTGATGAGCTCATGAAGGGTAAGTCAAAGGTGGGGGTAAGGCCTCGAGCTCAAGTTTTAGCATGAATCAGTTGGATCCAAGCATGTCAACGTGAAGGACACGTTTTCGAAGGATGAAAAGATTGGCGATCTCTGTACCAGTGGCCGACTTTAGGATAGGGGTGGTTATGCAATTAGCGAAGGTTGGCAAATGACGTGGCGTATTGAATTACTTGTGTTTCATAGTGACAATATTCTCAGCCAACATAGCAATAGTTGAGTTTGGTATGTCAATACCAACCAATTGGCATCTAGTGAGATTCTCCCTATGCCCTGATATGAAACAAAAAAAAAAAACAAATTAGGCAACTCCATGACATTGAGTAAGATTTGATCATCATGGTGCATAAAGGAGATGCAGTCATCATGAAAGAGTGTAAGGGAAATGCAAACCTTGTCTTTGCCAACTTTGAAACCCTTGACTAAGACACACTCCTTTGCCTTAAGAGATGAGTCCATCCAAGGCATCAACAACCAAAGTATAGAGGAACAGGGGCAAGAAATCACCTTGAGGCAACCCACTGGTACTCAAAATCCTACTTTTGGGGTGATCATTAATGAAAAAGGAGAAGTTGGAGTGGTAAAGGCAACTATGAATGCACTTTTGCCAAACACTGCCAAGGTTTCCTTGTTGAGGCAAAATCCATGAAATACGACCTAATTGAATCATATGCCTTTCTAAAATTCACTTTGAGGAAAAGGATCTTCTTTCCTTTTCATTCACCAAACTTCAACCATCTCATTGGCAACGAGGGATGCATTGACAATTCGATGGTTCTTAACAAAGGACATTTGCATTTTTGCAATAGTGGTTTCGAGAACCTAGTGGAGGTGCCTAGGGATGTTGTGTTTGAACAGTGATAAGGAGAAAAGCCCTTGACCCAAATGTTTCACATTGAAATTCCATCAAGATTATTGGGACATTGTCAAGCACAACCCTTTACAAAAACACAAAAGAATTTCATTATTAATGGGATTATTAACAATTGTATGAAAGAAATCTTTGCTGATCAGCCAAGTTTGCAACTAAGTGGTGATGGAATGCCAATTTATGCTTCAATTACCCAAAACTTGAGGACTGGATCACTAAAGACGCTACTGAAATGGTTTTTTTTTTTTTTGAAATAGAAACGGATAATATATTAGGATAAAAAAATATAGGAATTGGACGAGTTGTCCATACAAGGAGAAAACACCCTTACAATAGACTTTGCAAAATTGAGGGCTATCCCCTCATCCATTCTCTTAACCCACCCACGCCAACCCCCCCCCCCCCCCCACCCCCCCCCTCCGCCACCACTCACCCAACAAAACACCAACGCCCTGTGTCTACCACCAAAA
>JAJIYU010008696.1:0-17728 GCA_030144865.1 Tinospora cordifolia | reverse complement strand
GAGTCTTGCCAAGAACAAAACCCTACACCTAGTCAGTGGTGACCAAGGTGGGGACAATATTAGTACGTAGTGAGCCCAGGTTGTTACAAAAAGACACCATCGCTTTCTTGCTGTCATTGTTGCCTTGTTTTTGCCATCGACAAAGTAAGGAGCGAATTACCATCAAGTGGCAAATTGGAGCAATGGCTTGTGAAAAAGGTATTTCTCTAACTTCAAGTCATGGGGGAATAGCATCATGGAAACGACCAAAAGAAAGACAACACAAAATCGTCACCTTGTACGGTTGTGTTTGTGCATTTTGCATAATGGGAAAAAAAAAATTCAGTTTTGCTGCCGATTTTTGGGAAGCTCAAAAACCAAGTTTTAAACCTTATTTCAGTACCTAGAACATGCCTAAAATCCCCAACTAGAAGCCCTAGAAAACTAGTTTTGAAACCTAAGAGAATACAAGACTACACAAGGATGGGATGTAGGCGTATATGGATCATTGAAAACATCTTGACAAGAGCCATACAATAATGGCTGATTTGCTGATTTGCTGATTTTGACACCAACTAAACAATGAAATTTGAGTCCCTTGAAGATTAGGAACCATGCCTAAAGAAGAATCAAAAGTTCTCCCAACTAGAACACACAAAACTGCCTGATACACAATTATAAACTAATTGTTAAAGGTTCATTTCAGTATAGTTTAAGGACTGATTTGGATAGCCTTTTGATCAGCCATGAACATGATTTAGATAAAGGAAAACCAACTTTAAAATGTAGCTTAAGATTGGTGCCCCGTCATAGCACAAGTTTGTGCTAGTTCAGGACTCAAAAGTGTGAAAAAAGAGTTTACCAAGTAAACTATGGCCATAGTGTCAATATAGGCATAGATTTAGTATCAAACACTAATAACCGCTTAATTATGAGTGGTAGGTTGAGTATGCATCCTCGAGAAATGTAGAGTTTTTCAACAATTTTTTTTTTGAGAAGCATGTTAGGTGGGAATGACTACCTCATTCATAAATCTTATTTGAGTTTAATATGCTTTATATTGTTTGTTTGTATTTTGAATAATTTAGGGTCATGTTAGTGTGAGTTATTTTTTGTGGTGATTGACTTGAACGAATCACGTATGATGTATATTAATTTGAATCTCATTGTTGTATTTGATATATATTATTGCATGGTTGCTTAAATGAAATTGATTAGAATGTTGACGAGTTGTAAATGCAGACTAGTTTAGTGGAAATGTTTACATTGCATGCTCGATGATATGACTCGTGTGTTACACTTAATAAAAAAATAATAAAAGCTGAACCACATGTCGAGGTGATGACTAACCATTAAGTGTCATTATAGGTGTCTCTAACTTTTTATTGATATGGCTTTGGCCATTTAATGTACAATCTGATATATAATCACTCATTTTGATTGGACTGATGTAATAGCCACACATCACTTCATAGATTGGTCCATATTGGATGACTGGCCATTTGGTGTCATCCTAAGATGATTGATCTCTCAGACCATAACGGGGCACCAAGGTTTAACCTTTCAGTCCTAATGATAACTATAAACAAATTGATGTTTGAATTGCCTAATGATTGATTGATAAGTGTTTGAGTGTTTGGTATCTTGACTCTTATAATACTGATGATATATTGGTGTGATCCATTGAGTTATTTGAGTTTGCCGCTTATTTTCTTTTTTTGGTAATAATTAAAGACTATTCATTACTGTATCAGCTCTCTGAAGAGTGTAGCACGTTATGTACGATTAATTTCATCTAGATTTGATTTAGTGGTCAGGCTTGTGGACCATTAGGAGTCTTTATTATTAATAGTTAATATAAGTTGTAATGGCTATAGGGCCTAATTTGATTAGTGAATTAGTGGATTTGATCAGGTACTTTTGATATTTGATACATTGAGTATTGAAAAATTAGTGTCCTTTATTTGAATAAAATAATGTTGGATTGGTTTATATTTCAAATGCTTGGCGAATGACCACACATAGCTATTGATTTTTGTTGGTGCATTATTATTTGAGTGCCATCGTATGGTAATTATAATGACTGAAATTCAAATGCCTTACTTGTTGAGACCCATGACTCAAATGTTGATAGAGAACATAAGTAGCACGTTTGTCACTCGAGGACCCAGATTTTTGAATTTGAATAAATGTTTTATCATTACTAAATAAGGGCATTTTAGTTATTTTGCTCTGATATTGAGTGGGTCTGGTAAGGCAGGGTGTTTCATTGGCATTTTAGTAGAATGGTACTAGTTCATTCCATGTCAATTGGTCACTTGATACAATTAAGCATGTCAAAGTATGTATATATGTATATATGTAATTTGATTATGAGGCCAACCTTGAAACTAATGCATATGCTCTTTGCTTGTTTAATTATCTTAATTGTGTGTCTCCAACTTGTGACAAGTATAACTATAATCTGTCAGTTACTTTATTCATGAAATAAAGCACCAATCACTTATGAATTTTAAGGATTGAAGATGGAGATCTTATCACCTGAGTTTTTGCAGGTACATATGAATTGAAGGCTGACCTGCAACACATTGGGGAATAGACCTTGACTTGCCGTTGTTTTTAAAGTTAACGCTTGTCAAACATTAACTTGTCAAAAATTAATATTATTTATTTGCTCTGAAGATCATCTTTCATGTCTTAGTTATTCCGCACTTTATTTTGACGAAAATTTTGAATGCAGCAACCATTTTGTTTTGCAGTTCAAGTTGTACAAAGGAAGTTTCATGGCCAAAAGGGGTTCTCCTGTCTCAATGTTAAAAACTCTGATGTAGAAATAGATACTGATGTAAGTGCATTAGATGCTGCAAATTGAATTTTTTTCTTGTTTATTTTGGGCTTTACCATATCGTTTGATTATTATGGCCATTGTAATGCGCAGGTTGCTTGCATCTGGATTTGTTTTTACTTCTGAATATGTTTGTAACCCTTTTGGTGGTCGTAAATAACTTTGGCGAGTCTCTTTGTTTCAAGTGGAAAAAAAAAAAAAAAAAGAAAGAAAGAAAGAATTGATTTAGTTTATGGAGGTGAGAGCATTGGATTGATGGGCTTGATCTCTTAGAGAGTCTATTGTGGAGGTTGTCATGTTCTTGGGTAAGTACTAAGTGATTCAACAAGGGTTGGTGATAATCCATGGGAGTAAGTATTCCTTTGATTTGTTCTAAAAGATTTGCTCAATGATTGATGCTGGACATGCATAGCTTTTTAAATGTGGAGTTGATAATTTTATAATTGATCTTGTTTTAATGTGTGGTCTGTGAGCTTGAGAATCAGATTGTTAGTTGATCTTGGTAGTTTGAATCAAATTTGATCAAATGGGTTTTTGACCAAGTTGGATATGCAGATGCATGTTTTTCTCGTCACCCTCCCTCCATGTGTTTGATGTATTGCTCCTAACAAAGATGGAAACATGCTAGAACTTTTCAGTAAATTTTAAGTCTTTGTTTATATTTGGAACTTCTCCTTCCACTTTATTTTAGGGCTACTTTATTTTGAATGAAAACTCAAGTGTCAATCTGATTGCTGGATGTCAATTCGTGTTTGATATTCTTCTGGGTTGGAAATAGTTTGGAAGCATTTTGTAACTCTTCCTTTAGACCAAACTACAATGAAAAAGAAAAAGAGTAGGCGTGTTCGTGGATGACTTTTTTGACCTCTAGGTCCCAAATTGATGCTCTGTTTTATTATTGATCTTGTTATTGGTTTATTTTTTAAAACAATTTTGTTCTAGTTACTCTATTTTTGAAGGAAAGCATAATAGAGTGGATCTTATTATTTCTTTTATTTTTGATGACATTGTGGTAGATCTTCATTTGGTGTTTGCCTCTCTTTCTTTATTTTTAGATACATTTCAACTATTTTTACTTGATACCTTTTTCAAAAAATTAAATATTTGTTCTTAGGAAATAAGAAAACCAAAAGGGGTTTGCTCTAATCGTGATTGCATGGTTATTAGTGATCCATTAATACCAACTTCAATTAATTTCTTCGTTGTTGGCAACTTTGTTATTATCAATTGCGATTTCATTTCTAAATAAGAAATATGTTTTGGGTAGAAAGGTCTTTATTTTATATAGAAAAACCAAGAACTGTTTTAAAGATGTCACTCTGTTTGGTGAACATATTGACAACTGTTTTAAAGATGTCATTCTGTTTCAATTTAAAAGCTTTCCACAATGGTTTGTCTGTTTCCATTTAAAGAATTATGCTCATGTGCATTTAATGTAATTAAAGTATCACCTTAATTGATAATGAGGTAGATATGAACTAAGCTCAAGGAATCAACCAAACTAATTTCTGTTCCAAATCTAGACTGCACTACCCCAAGGCTAGATTGAGTTCATTATACAGTTGACTGCAGGAGCATGAGGTTTACCAGTAAGTGGGAGTGGTTGATGAAGCTACTTCATCTACTCAGTAAGTTCCCTCCTTGCTTTCAGCATTTTTTTTTTTTTTTTGTCTGTTCTTGATGAAAAAAAAAGAACTGTTGATATTGTTTAGTTTCTTGTCCTCACAAGCAGTATGGTGCGCACGTGCTTGGTACTGTTAGATTCAGTTTCTGATCTAAAACAATTAGGTGAGATTTCTAATGCCCAAATCTCACATCTGACAAACAGAATTAGCAAAAGAAATTGAAAAGAAAATGCATTTGGTTGCCTAAAACTCATGTAGAAATAATAGATATCCAAAGGTTGTCTATTTATGACTTATATATTAGAGATCGAGAATATTGGCACGGAAATTCTCAAGGTCGTGGTTCTCCTCTTCTTCAGGATAAGCCTTCACCTATTTAATAACATTTTAATCTTCTTTCTGTGTCAATTACATTTGCTCAAGGTTCTTTAGTTAATCTTGTTCCAATGCAACTTAGATAGCTAGGGGGATGTGGTAAATGGTGCCACCTATCATGTTACCTCTTATCTCAACAATCTTGCATTTAGTTTTGACTACAAAGACAAAGATAAATTGGTGGTCAGCAATGGTATAAACTGAAACAAGCTCCACGAGCTTGGTTTCATAAACTGTTAGCTGCTTTGTTAAGTTGGGAGTTCATAATTCCCAATTTGATGTCATGCTGCTTATTTGCAAATCAGCTAGTTCCTTTGTTCTTCTTCTAGTTCATGTTGATAAAGATTTATATAAGCACCCAAATTTGCATAATTTTTACTCTTCATTCTAATTAAAGAGAGAATTTTAACCTGTAAAAGGGGTAGTAGGAATTCTGCGCTCTAAAACAAAACCCAAAAAAAAAAAAAGAAAAGAAAAGAAAAGAAGAGAATAAATTTCGTTGAAGTCATTGATTGTTATTGAAACACTATGGATTAATTATTAGTTAACTCACAAATATTTTTTAAGAGGATTTTAATGGGAAGCAATCTATGTTTAAAAAATAATTAAAGAAAGGTGTGATTTCCTGAATTTTCTTTCTGAATGGTGCTACAATTTTAGTTCTGATATTGTTGATTTGAACAGAACGCTCAGTTGAGTCGGAAGAGGAGAACTGGAGCCCAATGATCTCACAGCTTTTGCAGCGGAGATCGAAGGAGGATGAGTCGGACGATCCAGATTCACTATATGTATCAGAGGTTCTGCAGGCAATTCATCATCAGTTGGATACCATTACTACTAAGGAAAATTGATGGTATGGAAGTTTCTCATATTACCTAGATTCTTGTTATTTTGTAGCGGTAAAAATTAATAAGCTGATCGATCTCATGTAGTTGTGGCAAAAGCTTTTGAGTAGGGTATTAATATGCATACTTGTGAAACAGAAAATTCGTGCATGGCATTCTTCTAGTTTGTCATAATGTCTGCAGAAAAAAATTATAGAAATTGAATCTAAATTTTTTAGCCAATGCACTTTAGCAGAAGGGGTTAAACTGATATTTTAGTATTTGGTTTGTAAGTTGTAACCTTGGTTTGTTTATTCATGGAAGCACTTTTGCTTCTTACAGGATTTTTTTTTTTATGTAGATTAGCATTTTTCGGTTTGTGTACTTGATTTGGTATATGACATTGTTTGTATTTTTTATTGTGGCAATTACCAAAAATAAGATGAAAATCTATTTTGGTCTGAACTAGTTTGAATGTTTACATGCATGTTCACCTGTTTAGCAGGGACATCATATTTCTCTTTTATGTTTAGTTAGCGGGAGGCTTGGATGACAATGGCGCATTCGTTAAAGGGTTTGAAAAGCATAGGACATAGAAAGCGAGGAGCTTGTAGCCATTGATGTACTTTGATGTTTCATGCTACAAACTGGTGGGTGTGTAAAAAGTTCTTATTTTTCTTTCTTTAAACTCTTCTTTTAGAGTTCTATGAATTATGTAGATTTTATGAAGCCAGTAAAATCACCTTGCCAGGTTCATCTTCGGATCAGATTCGTGGTTATCTGACAATCCTGTTTCATAATCAAGGACAGTAAGTCAAGTTGAGCAGAGATGTGGCACTAATGGGGTCTATGTGAACCTCATGCTTTGCACACTATACTCCATTTACTTTTAAATACATATATACTAAGTTGGCCAAGTAAAACTCTGGGGACAGAGGAGGATTGAGAGTAAAACTAGCAAAAATGATGAGGAAAGTTTGAGTGGCATTGCAGAAAATAATAATTTTGACAGTATATAGTATGCTGCATGCAGGGCCGACCCTTAGTAGGGGCTCAAAGGGCGATGGCCCTGAGCCCCTTTTTTTGTGATGCTCATTTATATATATATATATAATAAAATAAATTGTGGTTCTTATTTTTTGAGACCTCAAGGTATCATTTTGCCTTGTACTCCCAAAAACTGAGGATTGGCCCTAGGTAGGGTCGGCTTCGAGTAGATGGCCAAAAGGCAATGACCTTGGGCCTCTTATTTTTGGGGGCCCTCCATATGTGTGTTGTATATATAATTTTTTAATTATATATATATATATAATTAAAAAAATTATTAAAATAAATTGAAGTCTTTATCTTTTCGGCCAAAGTTATTATTTTGTCTTGGGCCCCAAAATTTAGGACCGGCCTTGGTTGCATGGTTTGTAAAAACAGGGTAGCAGGTATTTGTGGTATGATTTATGACTTGCTATGCAGCCATGTTATATTGATATATTGACTCTGAATTTAGGGGGAAGCAAAATAGGATAATGAGCACATCTAACAAAAGCGTTGAAGGCTTGAAGGAGGGGAAAAGCATGTGAGCACTTTCTAGCTCTAGGAAGATTTACAACCTTAAAATGAATATTGTGATTTTTAATAAAATTGTAAACGCTTGTATAGTTTTTTTGGTATTTAGAAATGTTGTTATAAATACAAATTACAAATATTATAATGGAACTGCAACTACATGAATTTTATAGTAAATTGTAAGCATTAAAATTTTAATAATAAAATATTTATTACTAAAGTATTAGAGCTATGCGCTAATAGTAACAAATTTCTTTTATTGTTGAAAACTTTTTGTAACATAAAATTAGTATTTAGCAACAAATACTTTTATTTTAAAAAGACAAGTTTATCATAGTGTTGTACTTGGGAAATAATGAAACCAAAAAATGGTTATGAATGTAATTATGGATTATTTTTATTTTTGATTTTATTTTTGTGCATTTTTTTATATCTTTTAAGTTAAAAAAATCTATTACAGTGTCTAGACTGTCATGTGTACTACGTTTACTTTTTTTTTTATCATGTCATCTTTACAGTGAAATTGAATGTGTTAAAAAAGTCTTTGTTTTTTTTAATATCTATGTGATATTTATGTTTTTGTCAATTTATAATTGCATTAGAGATGCTCATCAGACGTGTAACAAATGAACTAAAATACACCCAAGAAAAGAAATATTTATTTTGGGAAGTATATGCATACATTATTCAAGAGAGAGCTGGCAAGGGGAGTCCCACCACTAAAACCACAAGGAATCGAACTTTACAAAATAATAATATTAATATTAATAATGGATGTTATGGCCATTGCATCACATGCCACACCTACCCACCTTTAGATTTGTATAATTTTTTTAAACCATAATGTAATACACACGTCTTGTATGTCAAAGACAACCATTAAAGACTACAATATGATTATGATAAGGAAGTCATATTGATTAGTGGCAAAAAAGTTCGATGACCAAACCATTTTTAGTTTTACCCAACATCTCCTTTGGTGCTCTCCCTGCCCTATCTTTCCTTTGTGGTTCTCAAGCAACGCTTCAAAGCCACACATCCGGTGTGGTGCTTGCTTTCCCTTTCTTTCTTTTCTTTTCATGGTTAGTGAGTTATTCATACCCTTCATGAAAGACTAGTAAATTAGAATAGCCGTGGAAAACGAATAGAAGTGGGTAGTGTTATCAAGAATGAAAAACCAAAAATCAAGCATCAGATTGTACAAGACGAGGAGTTTAAAAATTAAAAAAATAAAATAATAAACAAGATAATATAGAAGAAATGTAGCATCTGAAGAATTTGTAACATGTAAGAAGAATATATGAATAAATCAGTCTACAAAAAACAACAAAATTCCCGGCAAAGATAAGCTGGGAAATGTCATTGAATTCTTCATAAGTATATTATATATAAATATGTATTTTATTTGGGGAATCATGCCACGCCCAACTAGAAGTCATCGTCCCCAACTCATCAGCCTTAGGTCCACGCCCTGCAACCCCGTCTTCTTGTCTGACAAACTGAAATGCATTCACCTTGAATGAGGCACAATACCCAGTAGTTTACAGAGCTTCCCACCATGGATGCACCAAATGGCCTCGGTCAAATTTCCCAGCTCTCTCTCTATCTCTCTCTACCTCTCTCTCTATCTCTTTCTATCTTCAACTTTTCTCTAAAGAATTATCTAAAACTATGTTAACTATACAATCTATAACCATATATATCAACTATCACCAGCAAAGTCATCAGTTGTCCAATAGGGACCCTTCTGCCTCGTCAAACCAACAGCCAATAAATTTACAAAAAACACAATCCCAGACCTGTAGAAATGAGAGCTACCCACTTTCTCTTCTGCAGTTACCAGGCAAAAGGAATTTGAATTCTTCAGCATTATTCAGTAAATATGCTGGAAGATGAACTGCTGAATAAGAATGGGGAATAGGTCCCATTTTTCCGATAATTTCCTTGAATGTATACTCCTCCGGAAGCATATCAAACAGGTCAGCCCCTTTGCAGATCACACCTTGAATTCTTTTAGGGTTCAAGTAATGCTTGAACCGCACACGATCAACATGACTATAGGCTTTCATCTTAAATATGAACTCACTGATCCGGCGGAAGCAGAAGCTACAATGCCAGCCTGCATCTGATAAGATATCATCACTTTGCCTAAAGTGCGCGTACCTTGTCTTACCCGTTTGATATTTATGAATTGAAGCTCTCCAGCTATCATTATCCACGAGAAACTCAAAAGAATACAAGTAGTTCCTCAGCCGAAGATGGAGAATTGGAGGGATTTCATCACACCACCTTAATAGATTTATTGTATGGCTGCTTGGGATCTCATCAACATCAGACATTATCAACAAGTCATCATCGGTTATACCCGCAATTCTGAGCAGCTGATCCAGTGCCACTCTTTGAAATGCCTCCTCAACAAATGGGTTCTCTCCCTTCTTGAATCTACCACCAACTATTCCGTAAGTCAGCCGAGGCTCAATGGATTTGAACTGGTCACGATTGCTTGCAAATATGAGTGGCTTCACCAAACCAGAAAAAGTTGAATTGGATTCAAGGAGGACAAATTGTGTGATATAAGGGTACAACTCGTTCCATCTGATTTTAAGAATATCAAGCTCGTTACTAAACAGAACTGCATCAAAAACACGCCTAGGGGTCTCACGAATGCCCCACCCGTGAAGCTTGCAAAGATTCTCCATTGATACGTTCTCGTGGTAATAGTGAGGCATCTCGTGGAAGGGTTTGGGGGGAGATTCCCACAATGGCCGCAAGAAGTAGGAGATTTTCTGGCCATGTAAATAAATACCAAACACGCATGTTGGAACAATGACAAATAGAAGTATATATGCCTTGATATCTAATCCTCCAAGGATGCAGCGCAATCTTGACAAGCTAAAGGCTGCTCTAGATTCCTGTAGATTAAAAACAGAGAGAACTTTATAAGAGGCCAAAAAGACTATAAAAATCCACAACGAAAAGATAACAACAATAAAACCTCAAAATCTAATTAAGGAACTTTATAGTTGCAACCATTGACATGCAAAGCTCAATCCTTTTTTGTGTTTTATCCACAGAAACTTGTAGTACACATCATACGACACGATCATGATAACGAAAGCAAACAGATGAAAAAAAAGTAATTTACAGCATAAAGGGGCACAACTTTAAATTAACAATTTTGAAATCTAATACAAATTCATGTAATCTGGCCCAAATGAAATACCATAAATTGAAATATTTCTTGCTAAATTCACCCGAAAATGCACAACACCCCTTTTCAGAAAATTAGAAAAGTATCAGGTGTTGGGGCATTAAGTAATTAATTAAAAACGTAGAATTGAAAATCAGAAGAGAGTAAAAAAAAAAAGAAAGAAAGAAAGGATTACGCATTTCGTACAATTTAAAACCAATTTCAAAAGACCCCCGGAATTAGAAAAAATAAAATAAAATTTTCTTAATTATTGCAAGCAAAAGAAGCAGATCCATAAACATGAAAAGTAGAAAGAAATCGAAATTGCAGACAACAAAACCCAAAAACACACCCGAAATTAATCACAAACATTAAAGAAAAGTACCTGCCCACAAACATCCTCACAGATATCATCCGACTTCTTCGAACAATAGTACCCTCCTTCAGGCATAATGTGTACAAACTCTTGGCAAATTCTGACCGTTGAATGGCTCAAATTCAGATCGACAACACACCCTCCGATCGAAACCAATATGCCCATAAAACGCTTCAAAAATCCGACGAGCCTCTCTTTCAAAACCACCGAATCGGCAATCACTGATACACAATCACAATCACAATCACACCCGTTTTAATACTGTCTTCTTCCCCTGTCCGATTGTCCCAAAAAAACAAAAACGATAAACTGAGATACACTACTAGGTGTTTAAAAAACCCTAAATAAACAATCCTTAACGCCAACAATAATCCTTCGATAACTTCGAAAATCGACAACAGATAATCCCCGGTTTGTGAAGAATTTTTTTTTCAAAAAAAACTGTAGCCTCCCTGTCCGCCTCTCTGTAATGGGTGGCAGTTGTAATTATAGAAATAGCTAGCGAGAGAGAGAGAGAGAGAGACAGAGAGAGAGAGAGAGACGTTTCTCTGTGCCACTAAGTAAACATAAAACGAAAAATATATATATAAAAGAAATATTCTAATTTCTACAATTCTACCTGGCACTGCCCCCGGGGTTGCGTTATGGTGGGGGCACATGTCGAGGGCATTTATGGCATCCCACACTGCTGCTACTCCGTCCTCACGCGCATATTGACGAAGCCACAGTCTTAAGTCGTCTAAGTAAGCTACACAACTGGGTAATGGAAATTAGTCAATTTCCGGGTTTTTTTTTTAATGTAATTATCCTTTTGGAGGAAACTTTCCAAGGAAACCGATCTCGGCGGCTCAGGCACACTTTGTATTATTATTGTTATTATTATTATTATTATTATTATTATTATTATTTTGACTAAGTCTTTTCCGTCCATTGAGGACGCTGAGGACGCTGACCACACTGGTTTGACTTGACCACCGCATCATGTAGTGGTTTTTGGGGCCATGCATGTTAGTCTTCAAATGCTAATCTATGGGCTCATTGAAATGATTAAAGTTATTCTTTAAAATCTTAAATATTAATTTCTTCAGGTTTATTTCGAGTAATGGTGTGTTTATGCAAGATTTTGTTAGATTTTTAATCTAATATTATATGTACTAAAATATAATATATAATATGTGCGCTATTAGTTAAATCTCATTAAAGTGATCTAATTTGATTACGAACTATTTAATGCATCTCATAGTATAGTCATCCTATGTACATAGACTAATTATAATAGTTATTTAATTTAATAATGAGTTAAGTAAAATAATTATAAAAATAATGTAAGCACTCATTAACCACATCTTTTGGAAATCAAAGAAATACATCTTTAAAAATTATGTGAATGAGTTTTAAGGTACTATTTTATACGTTATTTAAAGAAATTTTGGTCCTCAAATTAGTACGTTAAAAATTAAAGAGAAGAAAGATTTTCTTGTATCCCATTTAGTTAAAATAATTTTTAAAAGGAGGATAACACCATACTTGATTTAGAAGATTAAGGACAAATTTTAATTTGTAATCACATCAATCTACAATGAATTCAAGTATGGTTCTGCACTTCTTTAAATTTTTTTCAACAATGTCACATGAATGATCCTACTTAGAATTTGGATGGTCCTGACAGATTTAAGTTAGTTTTTTTATTTTAACTATATGAGATCAAAATAGTTTTTAAAAGTATTTTTTTATTTTCTAAAATAAAAAATATTAACTAGAAATAAAGTTATTTATTTATACAATATGTATCTTACAAAAGGTGTATACTTGATATAATTGCATATTTGGTTATTGCAGATCAGCGAAAATGTAACCAGGTGATAGATGTAATATGATTAGTGCAATGAAGAAAGGTGTTAGTATTGTAAGCACCTTTAAAAACAATAAATATTTAGAAAGAGTGCCTTTTTTGTTGTATTCTTTTAAGAATCAAGTTAAATTTGGATTACAAAAGTAATGCTTTTTTAATTAAAAAAAAAAGAATTTGTTAAGATTATCATGAAAAAATTTTAAACTTTATTATTACAGTGAATTGGTAAAAAAAAAAAAAGAAAAATTCAAATTTCTCAACTGAAATATCTATGGACAATATTTAAAGATTTTAACTAATTTTAAATTAATTAAATGTGACTTGAACAGTAGTTATTCATCATAGAACTAGGAAAGTCTTTGACATATGTGAAAATTTTTTTAGTTCTAAATTACCAAATTTGTAAAATACAGTCAAGGGTCAAAAACAAGACCAAGCGTTTTAATTTTTATTTATTTTTTTCCTCTTTTTTATTTTTTTATTTTTTACATTTCTTTGGTATATAAATAAGTACAGCTACTTATATAATGCCAATAACGCGTAAAGATTGGTAGGAAGCTCAATTTTGAAAGATTGGAAAATCAAATGAAGAAGACATTTCAGTTTTAATATTTTATTGACCAACCAACTTAGCTAGGTTTCTTATTGGAATTTCCTGTGAGGTTGGCCAATGATAATGCAGAATTTCAGCTTTTTCCTGGTTCGCGGTTATGAGGGTGAAGACTTCTAGTTACCTAATTGTTTTTATATTACCACCTGGCAAATGCCCATTAACGTCTTTGGCCCCCTTCACCAAAATTTAAAAAATAATAATAATAAATAAAATTAAAAAATAAAAAGCTAGTATTTTTTAATGCTCAGGCTAAATATTGCAAGTATGCAATATAACAAATAACTCACTTGAATTATAAAATAAGCAATAAAAGTTAAAATTTTATATGATTTATTTAAAAGTTATGACTTAATTTTTAATTCAATGTTATGTTAACAACCACTATGTAATGTAATATATGGTATGTATATGTGTTATTATTTAAAGTACTTTAACATTCTCTAATTTGATTATTTGAGTTAGAGATTATTTACTACATCTATTGTATGATCCTATGTATAGAGATCAATGGTAATAATTATTTATTTTAATAATAGACTAAATTAAATAATAATGATATAACGTTAGTATTTTCTTCCAAACTTCTTAACAAAAAAAGAATTTTTTTTATAAGCCACTATGCAATCATTTATATATGTATATATCATGTATTATATATATAGGTACATGCAACATGCAACAGACTCATAAGAGATAATTAGTCGACTCATTTAGAAATATTACAATATGGTCATCACGAGACGTAAGGTAGATTTTTACTAAAGAAGTGATGAAGTGGGGACCGGAGGGAGTCTTTTAGCGTCCACGCCTGAGTAAGAAAGTCAGGAGATTAAATAATTATTTAAAATTCTTTTTTATAAGAATAATTAGGAATTAAAAGAAAAGAAAAAAAAAAGCAAAAGCAATGAAGCCAAAGCCCTTCCTTCTAATTTAAGGGTAGCGCTTCCCAGATCTTTCTTTGGTAGTCAGGTCACCCTCTTCTTATGCTACGCTCCATTCGTTGCCAAACAAGAAGTCATGCATGCTTTTAATAGTGGTTGATTTGGTCAATGATGAGAAAAGGAGAAGAAAGAAAGCAATAAATAAATATATATATATAAATTATAATGATTTTACCTACTCCGTTTTTGGATTTTCACAGATGTATTTTTCATATTAAATATTAGGCTAATTTTGTTTAAGATGATTAGTGAAATAATGAAAAGAATGGCGCACACTTTTTTTTTACATTATTCCAGAGTTGTTAGTTTTATTTAAAACATGATATAAGTTATGTTTTTTTATAATTTAAAGTATGATATTATACTAGAAAAGTGCATTCCTTTAAAATTATCTTTAAAAAATCTAAATATTGAACTTTTTATAAATGAATAATCTATTAATCTTTGAGTGTAATTTACAACTGAATAATATTCATAGCCACATGCAAAGTCTACTAAAATAAAAAATAAAAATGTAAAAAGTTTAAGGGCTTTTTTTGAAAAAATATTGTTTTGCTTATCTCGCTTTATTTTTATAAAAAGTGCTTGTAAAAAGCTGTAGATAATTTGCTTCAGAAAATTATTGAAAAAGTGCTATAGATAATTCTTTTAGCATACAAACAAACCCTAACTGTCTATAAAAAAAAGCCTTTAGTGTCATATTTGATATTTTTAGTGTTGATATAAAGTCAAAAAATATTAATATTAAGGTTCGAAAAGGCTAAATTCGTTCAATAGATTATAAACTCAAACATAATAATAAAAAATAGAAGATGCCTGAATGGATACCATACTACCAGCTACCTACTTTATAAACTAAGGTCTCCATTTATTTTTAAGATAAGAGAATCAAAATTTTAATTTTGAGCAAAATATGTAAAAGTTAAAGAGAGAACATGTGTTAGGTTAGAACCCTTATCTTTGTTTTAGTCTTATTAAAATAGTTATAATAAAATTATTATTTACGCATTCATCCCCTAATAATCCTATGCTAATAAACATTAATAATTAATATCAATATTGCTCGACATATACATACATACATATATATATATATATATATATATATATATATATATAAGTGGGTTTCTAACATAGTTCCAAAGCAAAAAACAAAAACAAAAAAAAAACAATTAAAAAAATAATAATAATAAAAATAAAAAGAAAAGCTAAGAGAGATTGGAAGTTGTTGTTAAAAGCATTTCTTTAAAAAGGCTTTTTTTTCTAATAAAAATAAATAAGGGCTCATAAGTCATAATATTTGATTGGTATAATTTCTATGATCTTTTCTTATATCTTCAGTATTATTATCTTTAAAGAGAATGAATGGACACACACGCGCATAAAGATGAATAAATGAGTTGGTATAAAATTTAACTAAAACGATTGAGCTATGTGTTAGCACGATACGTGTAACTCTTTTACAGTGATATTCTAACCCTTCACAAAAAGTTGGTGGGTGCCTCCTAAAAAAATTACTAAGTAAGGTATTTCAAATTTTAAAGAGATGATGCTCAAACTTTATATAAAATTCTAAGCGATGATCATGAATCTTGAGATTCGTAAATTGTGAGTTAAGAGCATATAATCCCAATAAAACAAAATAAAAAAAGAACGCGCACAAGTCATTAGATAAAGGTAGGTCGCCATCCATTATCTGTGCATGCGGCACGTTAAATCTATAATTTATGACTACTAAAAATCTTCTCATGGACGCCACCAAGCCCACCATGCAAACAAATAGGCTACCTACATTGGCATTACGCGTGACCCACATCGACCCACATCCCTACCAATCCTACTTGGAAAATTCTAATTCCATTCATCCAAAACCGTGTGGACAATACATAGTCTCTTTATCTTCCCATTTATATATGTATTTATATAGTTGGGGTAGGTTGGTATTGGCTGTAGAAAAGACCAAGGAATGGGCTGGTCAAGTAACTTTACGGAATCCACACGGATCGTTCTGATGTGGGTGCATCACACCCTACCCATGCCATGACCCATGTTGCCTAAGCATGGCTCATCCAACTAGTTCAATAATTGGATGAATTATATATATATATATTGCTAGCTTTTGAGAAGTTGAGTAGTTCAATAACATACTATAATGGTAATGAAATATATATTGCATAATTCTCACCAACTTGTAATCCAACTTATTTGATTTATGAGATTCCAAGGGGTCCTTCTGTTTCGAAAAATTAAGTAAAGCATAAATGTATATATTAATATGTTTTTAATTGAATCTCTCTTATACGTAATTAATTTAATGATAAGAACCAGAAGAAAGAGTACTTCTGCATGAGGCAGCCAGAAGACTCTCTTTGTCACTTAAATGTTTTAATATAATTTCATTTATATTTAAATTTTAAATATATATATATAACATATAGTTAGGAAGTATTTGAATTTTTTTCACTCAATTTAATTAATATTTATGACACGTGGGTCTCCTATGTCAAAATTGGTGACGCGTTTCAAGGGAAAAAAAAAAGGAAAAAAATGTGAACACCTTTCATCCTAAAGGGTCGGCACGGCAAGTTCTTTATCAAGCTAACAATTGCCTCCTCATATTTACATGCAGAGCCAATGTGTCAGCCAATAATAATTTAATTTTGTAATCTTGCGAGAAAAATCCATCGGTCCTTTTTTTGTTTAGTGTACAATCCTCGGAATCTGACACCTTTTTTATTATATTATATTGTTTTGTTTTCTTTTGTTAATAAATAAAATAAATATTACTACAAAATAAATAAAAATGAGGAGCAATGTTTGATGAAAAATAGGAAATAATATTTTATTCTTTCAATAATAGGTTTTTACACAACCTTGATACATCAGTTATAATTTAAACACTCATTTATACAAGTTATTGGCCTTAATGAAGTAATAAATATTATTTATAACATATAAATATAATAGTAGTTACAAAGATAATATAATAACTAATAAGTTGCCTAGGTATGATGAAATATAAAAAGATTATAAAATTATTATCATAATATAGGGTTATATAAAATATTAAATGATGGACAGTGATTGTTTAAATATATTTCTAACACTCCACATTTCAAATACCCCTTTATGAAGAAAATATGTCTTGTTAAAAGATTACTAGAGAAAACGGAGTCAAAAAAAAAAAAAAATCTAAAAGGAAAAAGTCTATATTATCATAAAGTCTTATAATACTACTACAACTACATTGTCAAAAAAATTTCCAAGGAAACTTATTATGACAAAACCTTAACTAGGAAAAAAAAAATAGTGTACTAATTAATAACTCTTTGTTATTATAATTCTTCCTCTCATCTTGTCCTTACTAAATTTTTTTGTGTTACCATATTTAAAATTATCTTTGAATTATCATACCCTAATATTATGTACAAGTTTTTTTAAAATATTTAATTTTTCTTTTGTTATCATCAATTTCAGCATTCTTTTAAAGCTTATATATGAAAATAAATTTTGGTGAGATATGTTTGATTCGTCACCCTTAATGTGTG
>JAJIYU010008695.1:0-17785 GCA_030144865.1 Tinospora cordifolia | reverse complement strand
CATACTAAACAAAATATTATTTTCATGAGTGCATCTAATTAATACTTTATACACATACTTTTTTATATTAATATCATACTAAAAATACTATTTTCTTATTCAAATAGAGAAACTTATATTTACCCAACAATTCTATATGTCTAATATTAATCAATGTATGTTCCTTTATACTTCTATGCTAACTAATTAATTGCATACCAATGACAAATATATATATATGTATTTATATATAAATATATACGTATATGTGTTTTAAACTCAAATTTTCGGTTATTATGTCACTAAAATTTTAGATATTACAATTATTACGTCACTAAAATTTCAGGTATTACACTACTCGAGACCTTCTATGATTAGACGAGATCATAGGGAATACCAAGAGTCATCTCAACACTCTTCCAGTCTTAGATTACAACCAAATAAATGAATGTTTGAAACGCCTAATGTTTGAAAGTGCTTGTAATGTTTTGGATTTTAATCTATATAATGCATATAATGGTGTAACACCCAACCCCCTAGAAACAGGTTTAAGCTCAACCACAAGGCGGGTTGGGTCCTATGTTACATTTATAAGTACACAACTTGCATCTCAATTCCTTTATTTAAACACTTATTGGAAACATTCATGGATACATCACAATGTATTAAATTTTAATTCAATAACGCTATATAATTAGATAAAGGAATACTTCAAATTCTTTATTTATTCAAATAAAATAAAGAAAGTTACATTCTTAAATCAAAACTTAAATAAATTTCAGCGAAAGTCTTAAATTCAAAAATTGGACAACATGCCCTTAAAATAGAACTTTCAAAACTTAGAAATAATCTAATATCCAGGGCCTTCATGATTCAAATCAATTTCCTGAAAAATAAAAGGAAGGGGTGAGCACATAGCCCAGTGAATCATTCATTAAACAACTAAGTTACTATTTCAAATAAATAACACAACCAAATTCAAACACTTTCATGCATTAAGTGATTTAAGCAACTTTTTGGTTGTAGTTGATATTAAGACTAAAAGGGGTTTTACTCCATTGATGTTCTTAATTTAGGTACCCCTCTTTACGGTGGAAAGACATTTGTTTGTCACTTTCTATTAGATGTCACATACCAAGTATCCCTTAGTTGCGCCCTGCAACCACACACTCCAAGCATATGTTAAGAACACCCATAACACTCATACGGGTCACTATGATAGTACGTGATTCTTATCTTCAATTTCTTATATTTAAGAATAGCATAATCATAAAAGAAATTCAAAATGTAAATATCAGAATTTTAAACAACTAAGAAAGCATAAAAACATTACATCACATGCTTGAAACATTGAATTAAATCCTAAACATGGATTCTAAGCATGACATGCTCTCATGAGTGATTAAAACATAAAAACATGCTAACTAAAATTAAAATATGATTAAACATGCTAAAACTAAAATAAGACATGCTGAAAATTAGAATTTAAACAAGCATGAACATGCTAAAAATTTAAAATAGCAAAGTAGAGGTTTAAGAAATCTTTTCCACTTTAATCCGAGTTTTTGTTAAATTGGGCAGAGGTTCACCTTATCAACCACTTTTAGAACTTACCAACAAGACTACTTCAACAACTCTCTAAAATATTGAAATAATAACTTCTCACAAAAGAGAGAAAAGAGGGTGAGAAGAGGTGTCAAGAAGAAGGCAAGAACAAACAAAGAGGGAAGTGTCAACTCTTTGCTTTTGGATGAGATGAATGTGAGCAAGAGGGGGTTTTTATAGGTGTTCATGAACACAAGGGGGGCATTTAGGGCAGCTAGGGAAGCTCACCACAGTTGGGCATATTTTCAAACTCATAAGGGTATGGTTTGGATAAGAAAGGTAAGTGTGTTCATGGTTGGCAAGTGAGACCATTAAGGTTTCTAATCCAAGTGTGATCAAAATCTTTGAACCTTATTTATTTCTTTTATGTGTGTGAACACAATTAAAGATTTAGAATACATTCCAATCTATCTTGGACTTCCTCTATTAGTGGGGAAACATTCCAATGTGGTGTGATTCATAAAATCAAATAAGTTTCTAATATGGGCACACAAAAATAAAGCTTTGGAATGTTTTTTATTTCTCTTGGATTCTCTCCCTTTTTGGCACCACATGTGAGCATGAGGTAAGTTTCTATTTTCTAATTTTTTTCTAGGTGAAGGAATCTTTCTATATCTCTTTAAATCAGCCACTCTTGTTAAACTTCTATCTTGGGTTTGTCACATATGTGCCCACACACACACACACACACTTATGAGACATTTTATATGCATCCTTAGTATACATGATCATTTATCTTGGCACATGGAATTATTCTTCATGGCTTCTATAGGTGTGGACATAATTGATCATTTAACATCATGCTTCATAGTTTCAAATAATGGACACATCCCATGGAGCTTAGGATAGGGTTGGGTGCAAATAATCATGGTGTTCCATCTATGTGACTTGCACATGTTAGGGGTGGCCATAACTTCATGGGTTCACAAAAATCAAATAAAAATTAATATCTCCTTATTTACATGGAATTATGATTAATAACCTATAATTTTAGAATTACATGAACCTAGAGCACATTTTAAGGTATGGTTAGGCCCAAGGTGATTTTTCCTCAAAAACTTTCCTTATTTAAGACCCAATGAGGTCACTAGGCAAACGAAAATCCAAATCTTGGTCAATTGTTTAGATTTTCAGATATATCATTCATTCTGTTAGTGTATGTCATTTCATTTTGTTTTGAGTCATTTTGATCCCCTAAAGTACCCTAAATGACAATTCTTTCTAATTTGGACCCCCTGAAGGACATTTGGCGAATGAAAACCTTAACCTCGACCAATTGTTCTAATTTTTGGATATGTCATTTTGCTAGTTCATGTTATTCCATTTCATTTCGAGTCATTTTGATCCCCTAAAGTACCCTAAATGACAATTCTTTCTAATTTGAACCCCCTGAAGGGCTTTTAACAAATGAAAACCTTAACCTTGACCAATTGTTCTAATTTTTTGATATGTTGCTCCCTTAGTGTCTTCATGTCACTTTACTTTATTTCAAGTTGTTTTGGGTCCCTAAGGGGCACTGAATGGAGTTTTGGAAACCTGCCAAATTTAGCCTCGAAATGATGTCAGTTTCATTTTGCACCCAAATTTCACCGAATTGATCTTAAATTTTATTTAATTAAATACAGAGTTTTTAGGGTATTACAGATGTCTACGAATGATTCACTAGGCTTTTGAGCTCATCCCCATTTCATTTGTCAGGTATACATGGATATAGAGTCATCTACGTCAAAAGACTCTTACTTTTGATTAAAAACCTTATAATTGTAATAGAACTGAATATATAATTTTCATTTGAATTTAATTTCTCGATTTTATATGGAATTTCCTTGGTTTTGGATTTCAGCCGATCATGTCTTTGAACGGTATTATATGTTTAACAATTATTGTTTTAATAGAAGTTTTGTTAAAGAAATTTCGCTATGTGATTTATTATTTCTGATTCTCCAGTGAATATAGTGGAAAAATTATTTTGATCTTTTGTTTTATAAAAGAATGTATTTTCATATATTTCTTTGAGAACTTTTTGACTAGAACTCAAATTTTAAGATGATAGAAAATTTTAAGTAGCATTTCGATTCTCCACGAGCGACTACCCATAGCACATGATGGGAGGTCCAATTGGGAATCGGGGTGTTACAAGGTACTTGTTCTTCACAATAGCTTGGTTCAATTTTCGGTGGTCAACACATAGTGTCATAAACCCATTTTTCTTTTTCACAAACAACACTAGAGCTCCCCATGGTGATTTACTTGGCCTAATGAATCATTTATCTCAAAGCTCGTCTAGCTGAGTCTTTAACTCAATCAGCTCTACTGGTGCCATCCTATAGGGAAGTATGGCAATAGGGTTGGTTCTAGGATGAAGTTCAATTTTGAACTCTACTTTTCTAGCAGGTGATAATCCGGGTAAGTCATCTGGGAACACGTCTTCATATTCTCAAACTACCTCTAATTTTGGTATCCCCTTAGCTCTACAGGGTCCTCTTCAGAGAGTTTATTGACTTCATCTTTCTACCTTAAGTAGTTCAATATGGCTACCATTGGACTTTTAGGTAATCTCTGTATGTCACCATTAATTCTATAGCTTTCTTTCAAAGGTAATGTTATCGTTATGTACCTCTTAGAACAATCTATTTGTGCCTGATACTGTTTCAACCAGTCCATTCCCAATATTACATCGTATCCATAAAATAGAAGTGCACAAAGAGTGGCTGAAATCAGCTTATTTCCAAATCTAAGGTCACAACAAAACATTTTTTTGAGGTAATGGTTGTTCCTAAAGCATTGAGATGTTTATTCATTTCTAGAAACCATATGTCAGTTGCCATATGATCTGACTTTCCATTGAAGGTACTTGGATCCAGCTTATGGAACTCAATCAGTAAGTTCTTATGTTCTTTTATTCTCAACAACAATTTGATTTGGTAGTACTAGACCATTCAGTAACAGGCTTTGATGAGCCTAAGGCTGGAGTTGAGGCTCTGGCTGTACTAGAAGCAAATTCTGTGCCTGAGGTAGAGCCCTCATAAATTCTTCTACTACCTGTCAGGTGATCTCTGTCAGCACCTTTGACAATACAATTGCTCCAACGTGAGTTGCTATTGCCAAAATGGAGAAACATCAATATTGTGACCTCATTTCCAATCAATTTGGGTGTACCAACTCATCTTTCCTTATCCTCAAGAGACAAAATGTTCTTTCAGACTTGAGGTAATAGTTTTCTCATCCTTATTCGTTTCTCGTGTCTGTTTCCTCAGGTTTTTGTTTTATTCGTACTATTATGACACTAGATTCATCTCTTTAGGTTCTTAATTTGTTTAGTGACCTATCAGTTTAGCTTGAGGGTTTTAAGGCCCTCTAGTGTTGTTGGGTACAAGATTTTGGTCTCAAAATTAAAATGCATGTGATATATATATACATATTCATGGATTTAAATGAGTAAAACATGTATTAAATCAGTCATTCAATCATATAGTTTCAGGCTAGCATAGCAAAATTCCAAGCTTTCATCTATGCCTCCAATTTCAAGCGTCCCAAATTGTTGTTGCTCATTGACACAAGCTTCTACTCAAAGATTTTACAGCACCCAACCAATTTCGCAAATGTCTCGAAAGTTAAGGTTTCCCAAACCCCACTACACATGATCGTCCCGTACCAGCCATGCATAAGGAAACAAACTCTTTCAAAGTCATCGATCATTCACCAAACATGGCTCGTTATTATCCGAGTCCAGGATTCCTCCATACCCTCAAATTCCTCTGCATTCCATATCACATAGAAATTAGAGATACAAAATCCTCTCGATCTCGTGTCTGAACCAAACAAGTGTTTCATTTTCACACATTATCAATCTCTACCCTATGTCCTAAAAGTTTTCATTTATGATCCACGGTGCCACCCTTGGCAACACCTAAGTTTCTACCTAAGGTCCATTTCCTAGACCTAAGGTCTCAATTCTTGGTTGAAAGGTTCAACCCTCGTCTAATTCTTGTACCACTCCTAGCACTACCTCTATACTCTAGTACATTACCTTTGCCCTTAAATACCACCTTATAATTTTCTTTTAAGAAAATAAATGTGTTCTTTAACTCTGACTACTTGTATGAGCTAGTGGGAAACCTCCTGATCAGGTAGCGGCGCTAAAGTTTGCTTAAATAACCACGTTTTTTCGGATGGGATAACTTATCTTCTTTTCAATGTTTAGCTTTCTTGAGATAAGGCTTACTCACTATTAGCTCATGTGACGACCCACGATTTTGTACAAAAAAAATTTTTGGGTTCAAAGTATGTAGTTTTAGAAATTATAATGAAAATACATGGATTTATCTAAATTTTTCTCAATTTTGAATTATTTATTGGAGAAAATGAGAATAATGGGGAAAAAATACAAACTTGTGGAGAAAATACATGAGATTATAAGGAAAAAGTGATTTCTTCGCGAAAATAATTTTTAGGATTGATTAATAAATTTTTGGAACAATTATGGAATTTTTAGAGAAATTTATGGAATTTTTGGGTGAAAAAAATGTGATTTTTGGTAGATTATTTGAAATAACCCAAAATTTTGCAAAATAATTAAAGATAAGAAGTTTAATGAAATTAAATGAAATATGTAAAGTGAACCCATTTTGAAGATTTTCAGAAACTTTTGGGTGCAAATTATGGGTAGGCAAATGAAACTTTAATTCGATATTTAAATGAAAATGTCAATTTAGTAGAATTAATTATGAAATTTAAAGAGTTGCTTTCATTTCTTAAGAAATAAAGAATGGAAATAAAATATACACATACACACACACACACACAAACACACACATATATATATATACATATATAGGTTAATGTGTGTGTGAATGATATGTGTGTTAGTATAATGAGTTTTAAATATTACATATTATAGAAATAGTTATATAGATAAATTTACATAATTGAATGAAAATGTTGTATGTTTATATTTATCTAATATAAGTATAAAATAATATAACTATCAATTTATAATTACATAAATAATTATCTTTCTGAAAATAAAAAATAGTGAAATGAACATATAGATAAAAATATACGAAAAAAAAAGAAATGAAAAATATAGATTATTTAATTGTTGACATTAAAAATATTAAAGAAATAGAAAAAATATAAAATAAATACAATATTGAAGAAATAGAAAGGAAAAAATATTAGCAAATTAACAAAATAGAAGGACATGTGCAATGAACCATGTTTACATCAATTAGAAAGTGTATAATTAGCAAATTTCAGATAATAGCAATCTTAGAAAGCAATTTTGGTAATTAGAAACGACATCCAACGGTCCAAAATCAATCTGCACGATCCAACGAAGGAAATCAAAACCAAACCAACGCCGAATCATCAAAATCCAACAACCTAGAATTAATCCGTCTGATCTAACGTTCAGATTCATTTTGTTGATTGTGAATAGAAATCCGAACACTGCGCTCGAGGTCAATCGTGTGGCCAAGATCGGTGCTCGCGTTCTGATGATCATTTGGTGTTGCGCTCAAGGTTCATCAGATGATCCAGATCAAAGGTGCATTCGTTGATCGTGAACGTACAATGATCGAGGAAGATCGGACGGTCTAGAAGAGTTTCGTTCATCGCGAACGAGATTTGCACACTGCGATCGAGGATCATCCGACGGTCTAGACCTGAGGAGCTTAGTCGATCGCGAATCGTGTGCTACGCTCAAGGAAGATCCAATGGTTCAAATCAGATACGTTTTGTTGATCACGAACCGTTGATGCATTCGAGGACGATCTGACAACCTACGGTGAATTCGTTAATCATGACTGTGATTTGAGTGCTGGGATTGAGGATCATCAATGGCCCAGATTCATGTTTCGATTAAAATCGAGAAAATAACGAAAAAAATCTAAAAAAATCCGAAAAAAAAATTCCTAAAAATTTGAAAATTGTGTTTCTAAATTTTTCAAACACACTAGCTATTTTCCTATACTTGGGGGCATGAAAATTTGAATAATTAGCAAATTTCCTACAAGGAGAACATCAAAAACTTACCATTCTATGCCATTTTAAACTCTATATAAAGGACCCCTAGTGCTCTCATTATTTTCATCCCAAGTCAAGAGCATACTAGTCCATCTTGACTCTCTCTAGCCTTCTTCTTGGCAATCCCCTCAGTTCTTGAGTAATCTTGAACCGTTCATGAATGTTCTTGAGTGTTTGGAAGCTTTGAAGTAATGGAACTCTGCCAGATTTTAGAAGAGTGCAGAAGAGACTCATTTAAGGTGGAAGTGATTTCTAACTTTTACTTTTTTATTTTAATTTGAATATGTCTTGCATGTATGATGATGTTATGAAGTCGAATGATTGAATATATGTTTTAAATATGCATGCTTTATTTATTTGATGTGCCATAAATATACATGTTATGCATGTTTAGAAATAAAGAATAATGATGCATGATATGCTTGAATTGTGCCATGAATAAATATTTGACGGTTCACGTTATGTACATGTTGCATTGATGGTTTAATCCCATATTATGTGTTTTATCACTAAGAAAAGATTAAATAATGATTTAATCCACGTACCGACGCGATGATGGACTGCATAGTGTCATCGTGCGTGTTCCACCCACGATCTGACTTGCCGGCTTACCTTTGATGATTTTGAATTGGGTTTCCAAGAGTGATTCTCTCTCCCAACGATGTAGAACACAGATATTAAACTCTTTTGGTCCGAATGTCAACCATAAACAAGAAATTTGTTTGAATCGCCTAATGTACAAAAGTTTTTGATATGCTTAGTTTGTTTGAATTAAAATAATGATTTAAATATTAGAAAGCTTCACTAGGCTATGTGCTCACCCCTTCCTTCTATTTTTCAGGTAATTAAATTACATGAAGACCATAAATATTAGTTAGGTTCTTTTTATTTAGAAAGTTTCTAATTTCTATGTGAGGGCATATAACCCAAGTTTTGAATCTTCCGCTGTAATAGTTTTTCTTTAAGATCAAATTATGTACTCAATTTTATTTAATTAATTGACTTTTAAATTTTAGTTATTTCTTGTACTATTGCCTTATTAAATTCTTAGATTTAAGTTATGTACTTTTAAATACAATCAAGGCATGAAATAATTGAAATAGAAAGTAATGCAAGTTGTGTACTTGTAAATGTAACACCAGCCTGGTTTGCCGTTTGGTTTAGTCCACTGTCAGGAGAATGGTGGTCATGTCCAATGCTTAAAGATGCGGGGGTTGGGTTGTTACATTATTCAATTTAATAAAATAAAATAATAGTAATTGTACAAATGATGAAAATTGGTGTATAATTAGAATGTTTGATGAAGAAAGATGGAACAATAATTTTAACAATTTTAGGAAAAAAATAATATATATATATATATATATATCTGTGTGTGTGTGTGTGTGTGTGTGTGTGTGTGTGTGTGTGTGTGTGTATGTATGTATGTATGTATGTATAAAGAAAATAAGAAAAAAATAAAAAAAATATACAACGGACCTGAGCAGCCCAGGCTCTGGGCTTGGACAGCCCAGGCCCATCCTAGGCGGGCTGCACAAGCACGAGCCAGAGCCAGGCCCGTGCAGGTTGGGCTAGCGCTAGGCTGCCCGGCGTGCCAGCCGGCCCAGGGCCATGCTCTCTTTCTTCTCTCCCCTCTTTCCCCCTGGTTTTCTCCTCTTTTTGGCGAGAAAAACAACTGCAGCAACTGTTTTTTGGCCCCTGGATTTTTGCACTTTGGCAGCTCCCCCGGGCAAAACTCAAGCAGAGGATACTTGTGCATCTTGTTGGCAACTCAATAAGCCATATGGGTGGTCACGTGGAAAAGTATTGCCATGCAAGAAGACCCTCCAAATCATGCAACAAAATCACCATTTTTGCTATTATTTCCATGTTTGAGGAGCCAACTTCATCTACTTCGTTCTCCCTCGTCCCTAAGCCAAACTGAATAAGAGACCACTCGTTGGAAAGCTCTCACACTCCTCTTCAAGTTCCTATAAGCTTCGGCCACCATTGCATGACTAGTAGAGACAAAACCACCCGAGAAAATGGGATGTTCAACACTTGAAAACCCAGAAAAACTAAAACTGTGTTGAAGCAATCTTTGGAGCTTCGGTTCCTAAGCCATTTCAAGTCCATTCTGGAGGTAAAACCCCTTTTCTTCTTCCTTATTTCATGTACTTTTGTGTCCAAGTGGTGGGAATCAAATATTGGAGCCTCAAACCTGCTTTGTAAGGCTATAAAGTAGCTATCTAACTAACTGCTTTAACAGTTTCTGCAAGAAAACTAACTCTGAGACCAGTGACATTAGATATTATTAGTCCATTGTATGGATAAAACTAAGATTGAGTTTAATTGATGCAGATTCGAGAGAATACTACAGGACTGGGCCGGTTGTCGATGGGACATCGGTACGCAGGACTCGAAGTGAGTAGTTTGATTTAGGTGTTTTCTATGACTTTTATTCCTTGCATAAAACTTGTATAAAATGACATGGTTTAAATGGTTTCACATGATTTAGATACATCTGATTGATTTTGAGATGTGTAAATGCACACTGGTAGTGAGACTATAGGCTCAAAGGTCGAGCGTCAGGGTCAGGGTACTTGATGTGATTGAGGTTAAACTCGAGGTCCGAGTGCGGGGTTAGGGCATATGATCAGTGTGCCTAGCTTCTGACCCGCTGAGTCATGACACTCAAGGATCGAGCGCGGGGTTAGCCTATCTTACGGCCCGCTCAAGTGGCCAGTATGTTGACTCGGGACCCGCTCGAGCGATGACCATAGGTTGGGTTGTTGAGTTAACCTAGCCTGGATGTGTTTTTACCTGACATTGATTTGAGATATTTTCTGAAATTCTTGCACTATTTATAATTGTTTTCACACTATGTCATGTCTTCGAATGCCATACCACTTTTATTGCTCATGCATACATACATTGTTTTGGAATATTGGCTATAGATGACATGCTGATCTTTTTACTCATTGAGCCACGTTGATTCTAGGCTCTCTACTCTATCATTATTTCAAGTTATACAGTGGTTGATAAAGGGAAAAGCGTAGTGATCGTTTAGTTTCCCTGACGATTCTTGTCCCCGTTTCTTTGGTCTTTTGACTTAGAGGTTGGTCACTCCTTGTTTGTATATAAGTGGTCAACTATGTATTTTGGACAAGATTACAATGTAATGAAATGCTTCCGCTTTGTATGTTGCTTACTTTTGCTTTTAAGTGTTTCAATCATTTTGATATCGTCTGTTGTATGAGTTTTGGAAAGGGCTTAACAGTGGTCGGGCGAACTCGATTTGGTAAGAGGGTTCGTCAGGCCATTGTGCTAGTCGGGCCGCCCTTGGCTTAGAGAAAAAGGGTCCTGACAAGACTTTGTATTAGAGCCCTAGGTTCAAAGAAACTGGAAAACGCTAATAAGTGGAGAACCTAAACGATATCCAAATGATTGCGAAAGTAAACGAGTCCTTGAATAAAAAGGAGAGGACTAGCAATCATAAAATGTATTTTGAACATAATACACGATACTAGTAAACTTTCAAAGTTAGGTCTATTTCAAATGTTTGAATAACCAACGACCTGATTTTAATTGCAGGTAGACATGCTACCTCGGCGAGATAGAGCACCACCTAAGCGAGCAGACCCTCGCTTGAGCCTAGGGAGCCGACACCACCACCACCCCCTCCTGTTCTGTAACACCCCAACCCCCGAGACTTTCAATTTGGACTTTACCACAAGGTGGGCCGAGTCGGTTTTACTTTACAAGTGACTCACACTTGATTTTCTATTTCACTCATTTCATGCCTTAGTTTTATTTGACAGTACATCACTTAAATTTAAGAATTTAATAAGGCAATAATACTAGAAATGAATGAAATTCATAAACTCAATTAATTTAAATAAAATTGAGTACATAATTTGATCTTGAAGAAAAATTATTACAGCGAAAGATTTAAAACTTGGGCAACATGCCCTTACATAGAAATTAAAAACTTTTAAAAAAAGAACTTAACTAATATTCATGGTCTTCATGTAATTTAATTACCTAAAAATATAGAAGGAAGGGGTGAGCATATAGCCCAGTGGATCTTTCTAAACATTTAAATTATTATTTCAATTCAAACAAACCAAGCATATCAAAAACTTTTGTACATTAGGCGATTCAAACAAATTTCTTGTTTATGGTTGACATTAAGATTGAAAGAGTTTATTCTATGTGTTCCACATCATTGGGAGAGAGAATCACTCTTGAAAACTCAAACCCCAATATCTATGCAATGGGATCACTCTTGGAAACCCAGTTCAAAATCATCAATGGTAAGTCGACATGTCGGATCGGGGTGGAACGCACACGATGACGCTATGCAGCCCATCATCGCGCCGGTACGTGGTTAGGATCATTATTTAATCTTTTCTTAGTGATAAAACATACAATATCAGATTAAACCATCAATATAACATATACATAACATGAATCATTAAATATTTATTCATGGCACAATTCATGCATATCATGCATCATTATTCTTGATTTCTAAACATGCATAACATGTATAATCATGGCACATCAAATAAATAAAGCACGCATATTAAAATATATATTCAATCAATCAACTTCAAACATCATCACACATGTAAGACTTATTCTAATTAAAATAAAGAAGTAAAAGTTAGAAATCACTTCCACCTTAAATAAATCTCTTCTGCACACTTCTGAAATCTGGTAGAGTTCCGTTACTTCAAAGCTTCTAAACACTCAAGAATAGTTCAAGATTACTCAAAAATTGAGGGGATTGCTAAGAAAAAGGCCAGAGAGAGTCAAGAGAGAGTAGTATGCTCTTGATTTGGGATGAAAATAATCAGAACACTAGGGGTCCTTTATATAGATTTTAAAATGGAATAAAATGACAAGTTTGTGGTGTTCTCCTTGTAGGAAACTTGCCAATTCTTCAAAATTTCGTGCCTCCCAAGCATAGGAGAATAGCAAGTGTATTTGGATAATTTTTTTGGAATATAGAAAGAAATTTTTGGAATTTTGGAAGTATTTTCACAGATTTTTCGGTTAATTTCTCGTTTTATTTTTGGAGCATTAATCTAGATCGTCGGATCCTCCTCGATCATGGTGTGAAAATCTCGTTTGCGATCACTGAACACGACTTTGATTTGGACACTTGGATCTTCCTCGAGCGTAACACGCGCATCTCGTTCGCGATCAACAAAACTTGCCTGGATCGTCGGATGAACTTCGATTGCAATGTGCGGATCTCGTTTACGATCACTGAACACAACTTTGATCTAGACGCTTGGATCTTCCTCGAGCATAGTACGTTCGCGATCAACGAATGCGCCTGTGTCGTGAGCCATTGGATCTAATGGATCGATTGTGCATCATTGGATCTTGATGATTCGGTGCATCTGGGCGTTGGTTTGGTTTTGATCTCGTTCGTTGGATCTAGTAGATTGATTATGAACCGCTGGATCTCGGTGATTCGATGCATCCGAGCATTTGGTGCGGACTTGATCGTGGCCGTGGGATCTCAAATCGTGCGAATTACACGTTTCTGGCCGTTGGATGCAGTTTCTATTACCAAAATTACCTTCTAAGGTCGCTATTATCTGAAATTTGCTAATTATACACTTTCTAATTGACGTAAACATGGTTTATTGCACATGTCCTTCTATTTTATTAACTTGCTAATATTTTTCCCTTTCTATTTCTTTAATATTGTATTTATTTTATATTTTTCTATTTCTTTAATATTTTTTAATGCCAACAATTTAATAATCTATATTTTTCATTTCTTCATTTTCATATATTTTTATTTATATAATCATTTCATTATTTATCTAATTATAAATTGATACTTATATAATCTTATACTTATTTTAGATAAATATAAGCATACTACATTTTTATTCAATTATGTAAATTTTTCTATATACATATTCCTATGATATGTAGTATTTAAAACTCATTATACTAAAACACATATTATTCACACACACATTAACTTATATATATATATATATGTATACACTTTATTTTTATTCTTTATTTCTTAAGAAATGAAAGCAACTCTTTAAATTTCATAATTAATTCTACTTAATTGATATTTTCATTTAAATATCAAATTAAGGCTTCATTAGCTTACCCATAAATTGCACCCAAAAGTTTCTTAAAATCTTCAAAGTTGATTCACTTTACGTATTTCATTTAATTTCATTAAACTTATTTATCTTTAACTTTTTGACAAAATTTTGGGTTATTACATGTTCAGCCTGAGCTAGACCATATACAGAGGCTTGAGGCAGTGATTAGGGCCTCTAACGAGGCCACTCAGGCCTAGAAGACCTTATTGATGGAGAGACTTGACCGATTAGAGGCCGACAGACAGGGGGCCAAGCCAGTTGCACAACCTGTTCCACTGAGGCACTGGCTTCTGAGCCACAAGTTGGGCTAGTAGTAGCACCCGCAAACCTAGCCCAGGACAGATAGGGAGAGGAGAGGGCCCATGCCCGGCTCCTCAAGAGCTTTATGGATCTGCGACCGGAGAGTTTCAAAGGTGGTATTAGCTTAAAGGCAGCAGAGGACTAGTTGCTTAACATGGAGAAGAATGCCGAGACCCTGAGGTTGTCAGATGCAGATGAGGTTCTGGTTTCAGCCCACATGCTAGAGAGTGAGGCTGCTAGATGGTGGCATTCTACCAGAAGTACTGAGGGCTTGATCACTCCATGGGCCAGGTTCAGAGAGTTGTTTCTAGAGGCTTACATTCCCAAGACTGAGAGGGAACGTAAGAAGGTAGAGTTTCTGAGCCTGCACCAGGGGACTATGACAGTGTGAGAGTATACACACCGGTGTCTACAGTTGGAGGCTTACGCACCTGGGTTGATTGCTGACCAGAGGGAGAGAGCCAGATTCTATTGGCGAGGGCTGAGAGTCACCATCAAGCATGCGACTTCTACTTCTAGGACCCAGACTTTAGAGGAGATCCAGAGGGAGGCCCTGCGGTATGAGATGAATGGTTTAGATGAGCACCCTAAGATTTCAGTGGTATCTGGCAGTACCCCTCAGTTGCAGTCACAACAGCAGGCCGCATCGCAGATTCTCAGCCATCACACAGAGGTGGGTTTTTAGGTTACCGAGGCCGTGGTCGTCAATAGAGGCAAAAGAAGAGGACGTATTATGAGACACAGTCGAGCGGCACTCCTAAGCCAGACCGCCACCTAGGCAGTAGCACTTGTAGCCACTCCCGTGCAGGCGCACCCACCAGCAGAGTAGCAGAACACATTTTCACAGGGCCGAGGCAGAGGTCGTGGGTAGAGTCAGAGCTATTAGGGAGGACAAAGGCCACCACTTGCATGCTATCAGTGCGGAAAGGTTGGACACAAGAAGGCTAAGTGTCCGACTCTTATTGGTGGTCCTAGTTCATCCACTCCGATTATCAGAGATAGAGCATAGGCCATCACCCAGCCTGACCTTGATTCGATGAGCACCTTGGTGGAAGGTACTGTCTCACTTTGTGACTCATCTGTTTATGTGTTGATTGATGCTGGTTCTACTTTGTCCTTCATTTTTGGATGTGTTGTGGATAAACTTGGACTTAGACCAGTTAGGGCTTCTACTTGGTTGATGTTGAGTACTGCCGCTGGGGAGCGCATCTACCCCAACATGATCTGTGAGAGGTGTGTGCTTAAGTTGGGGGACCTTGAGACCGTAGTAGATCTCCGAGTGTTGGAGTTTCTTGAGTTTGATGCCATATTTGGTATGGATTGGCTGGTTGCATATCATGCATATGTTGATTGCTTCACCAAGAGGGTTGTGTATCAGATTCTAGGCCAACCCACAATTGTCTTCCAAGGTAGAGCTTCTGACAGGCAGAATACTCAACACCGATAAGTGATGCAGCATGAGATGGATACCCTAGCTAGTATGACGACCATAGAGGAGGCACTGGCACGACTGTCTATTGATGAAATCCCAATTGTCAGGGATTTCCCTGACGTGTTCCCTGAGGATCTGCCCGGCTTGCCCCCTAAACGGGAGATCAACTTTATTATTGAGATCATTCCAGGAACACGACCTGTATTGATTCCTCCGTACTGCATGGTGCCTAAGAAATTATAGGAACTGAAGAAGGACGAGAGCCTAGTTAGAGGAGTTGTTGAGTAAGGGCTTCATCTTTCCTAGTGTGTCACCTTGGGGTGACCCGGTATTGTTTGTTAAGAAGAAGGACGAGAGCCTCCGCCTATGTATTGACTACCGACAGATGAATAAGGTGACGATCAAAAACAAGTATCCCCTCCTGCGTATCGATGACTTATTTGACCAACTTAGAGGTGCCAAGGTATTTTCTAAGATCTATCTAAGATCTAGGTACCATCAGTTGAGAGTCAGGGAAGAAGATGTGTCGAAGACTACATTTTGCATTAGACATGGGCACTATGAGTTCTTGGTCATGACGTTCGGCATGACTAATGCCCCAGTTATGTTCATGGACCTCATGCAGAGGATGTTCCGGCCATACCTTGACACTTTTGTGATTATCTTCATCGATGACATCTTGATCTATTCGAGGTCTCACGAAGAGCATGCTGAGCACTTGAGGATCGCACTGCAGACTTTGAGAAGGCATAGATTATATGCTAAGTTCAGCAAGTGCGAATTTTGGCTGCCAGAGGTTCGATTTTTGGGTCATGTGGTTAGAGTTGAGGGTATCTTTGTGGACCCCACTAAGGTCGAGGTGGTTATTAGTTGGCCAAGACTTACCACAGTGACGGAGATTCATAGCTTCTTGGGTTTAGCAAGCTATTATCGCCTTTTCGTCCAAAACTTCTCGAAAATTGCAGCTTCGATGACGAAGCTAACCAAGAAGGATACCCCTTTTGTATAGACTGATAAGTGCGAGGAGGTCTTTCTTGAGCTTAAGCAAAGATTGACATTGGCCCAGTATTAGCGTTGCCAGAGCCCAAACGAGAGTTGACTATATACACGGTTGCATCACAAATAGGCCTGGGATGTGTATTGATGTAGGATGGCAGGGTAGTAGCTTTTGCCTTTCGACAGTTGAAGGATCATGAGAGGAGCTACCCTGTCCATGATTTAGAGCTGGCAGCAGTGGTATTCACACTTAAGATTTGGTGGCATTACCTCTATGGCGAGCATTTTAGACTCTACTCAAATCATAAGAGCTTCAGGTATTTGTTCTTACAAAAGGATCTGAACATGAGGCAGAGGCGATGGATGGAGCTGTTGAAGGATTATGATTTCACCATTGAGTACCACCTGGGGAAGGCTAATGTAGTGGCAGACACATTGAGTAGGAAACCGGCCGAGACTGCATATATGGCGAGACATATGTCCTAGGAGTGGATGATGCTTGACTTTGCCTTGATTATGGGCATCCATGAGTCATCTACTAAGACCAGATTAGTGCACAGATTACAGCCTAGCCAGTTCAAATTCAAGAGATCACGGAGGGGCAGCCTCGTGATACTGACTATGATATGTTTAGAGCTTGGACAGATGACGCTTCTCGAGGAGAGTGGTCACTGGATTCACATGGTGCATTGAGGTTCAGGGGATGGCTATAGGTACCAGACGATGCTAGTATGAGGCGTAGTGTGCTCGATGAGCTACATCGATCGAGATATGCAGTTCATCCGGGCGCCAATAAGATGTACCAAGATGCTAAGCGAACATATTGGTGGCCTGGGATGAAACGAGACATAGCAGTCTTCATATAGAGATGTGATACATGCCAGCAGGTCAAGGCAGAGCACCAAAGACCCGGTGGATTCCTACAACCCTTGTCTATACCAGAGTGGAAGTGGGAGCACGTCACTATGGACTTCGTTACAAGACTATCTCGTACACAATGAAGACATGATGCTATTTGGGTAGTTGTAGACCGTTTGACGAAGTGTGCCCACTTTCTTCCCATGCATACTAGGGATTCAGTGGAGAGATTGAGTCGACTTTATATCAAGGATATTATGAGGCTCCATGGGGTTTCCCTATCCATTGTATCTGACATAGACGCAAGGTTCATGTCCCGATTTTGGCAGGCATTGCAGACTCAGTTGGGGACAAGGGTGAGCCTTAGTACAACATTCTATCCACAAACTGATGGCTAATCTGAGCATGTGATTGTAACACCCCAACCCCCACGTTCTTTGAGTTTTGGACAACCACCATT